>PVJA010027801.1:0-28180 GCA_004027025.1 Myocastor coypus | reverse complement strand
CTTTTCTTTTCTTTTCTTTTCTTTTCTCTTTTCCCTCTCTCTCTCCCTCTGTCTCTCTCTGTCTGTCTGTCTCTCTCTCTCTTTCTTTCTTTCTTATGTGGTGGCAGGGATTGAACTGCAGTCCCTGTGGTTTCTTAAACTTGCCTAAGCAGGTTCTTTAGACCGCTGAGCCATCTCGCCAGCCTAAGCTCCATTTCTTTTCTTTTCTTTTTTCTTTTGTCTTTTTGAGAGAGGGTCTCGCTATGCATCTCAGGCTGGCCTTGAGCTCACTTTGCAGCCCAGGCTGGTCTCGAGCTCACACTGATCCTCCTGCCTCAGCCTCCAAAGTGCTGAGATTACAGGTGTGCGCCACCATGCCCTGCCCAAGCTCTGTTTCTTTCTTTCTTTCTAATAATTATTTTATTTTATTTATTTCTATTTTTTCCTGCTTCAGAACCTTTGTTTATTTATTCACTCATTTTTATGGCCGGCTCAGCCCGCCCCGAGGGCAGGGCTGGCACAGCATGTAGTGCTGGGGGTTGAACCGTGGTCCCTGTAGCCACCTAAGCTTTCCTAAGCAGGCGCTTTAGACCACTGGGCCATCCTGCCAGGCCCCATAAAAATGATTTTTACTTTCAAGTTTGAGCCTGCGGGCCAGCAGGATAGCTCAGTGACCTAAAGTGCCTGTTTAGGAAAGCTTAGGCGGCTGCAGGGACTGCAGTTGGATCCTCAGCACCACATGCTGTGCCAGCCCTGCCCTCAGTGCAGGCTGAGCCAGCCTTAAAAAAATAATAATAAAAAATAGGCTGGGCGTGGTGCCGTGTGCCTGTAATCCCAGCACTTGGGAGGCTGAGGCAGGAGGATCAGTGCGAGTTTGAGAACAGCCTGGGCTACAAAAGTGAGCTCAAGGCCAGCCTGAACTGCATAGTGAGAACTTGTCTCAAAAAGGCAAAATTAATTAATTAATTAATTAATTAAAAAAAATAAAGTTGGGGCCTGGCAGCAGGCGAGAGTGGAGCGTAGGCTCTGGCCAGGGCTTGGTCCTGCAGCTCAGCCTCAACCCATCAGGAGCCCAAGACATGGATAATAAACAACAGAGTGCATTTTTAATGCTTTCTCTAACAGAGAGGACCAAGTAGCCACACAAAATCACCCAGCTCACCCACTTATTTATTTTGTTCCGTTCCGTTCCGTTCCTTTCCTTTCCTTTTCTGGTATCAGGAATCAAACTCAGGACCTTGCACTTGTCGGGCGGGCACTGTGACTCACTCATTTCCTAATAACAGTGGCTCCCACAGAGGGGGCATGCTGGCGGCACCCCCTCATTCTCCAGGCCTCAGATCTTCCCAGAGGTGCCATGGCCAGACAGCAGTGAGGGTCTTTTGTGTGTTCCAAGGCCTTGCTGGAGCCCTGGCCTCTTTTGTTTTAGTTTTGAGTTTTGAGTCATAGCTGTCGCTATGGCCTTTGACTCAGTTTCCCTCACAGTTTCCTCTCCTATCTGTGTCTCTAGAAGCTGCATTTAGGGTACCAGGAGGGAGCAACCAGCTATTTGAGTGGATGCGTGGTGGTGAACTGAGCGTACACTGGGTCTTGCGCAGGTGAGTGGAGACCGTGTCCTCTGACATATCTCAGACTGGACCTGGGTCCTGACTGCACAGAAGCCATGCTCCAGAGAACTTCCCCTGGGGACAGCCAGTGGCCTGGTCTCTGGATACCTCAGTTTCCCCATCTGTGAAAGGGCCATGACAGCAGGGGAGGACCATGGAGCTACAGCCGGCTCAGCATGGCCAGGGCTCTGCCCCGCTGGGCTGCAAGTGGGCTGTGCTCTGCCTTATCCATGAGGCTGGCCCCGGTTTCCTCCACATGTCCTGTGCCTTTTCACTTGTGCTGTGCTGAGTGCTCCTGCCTTGGCCCTGAAAGGACACACTGCAGACCCATTTTTCAGATGAGGAGATGGAAGTCCAGAGAGGCACAGAACCTGCTGGAGGTGGGATTCATCCGTGGTGAGCCCTGATCCAAGAGCTGTGGCCATGAAGTACCATGTGGTGTCTAAAGCCAGGCAGGGTCGCTGTGGTGTATAGCACAGGGTCCTTGCGGTTATTTATTTGCCCCGAGTGAGAGACACAGCTCCCAAGAGTTTCAAAGGGCTCAGTCTGAGATAGACACAGAAGCCTGACACAGCAAGTGGCTGACAGTCACACCTGGGGAGCCCCCACCCCCACCCCGTGTCTTGTTTTCTCCATTTGTCAACTAAAGGGTGAGGCTGGGATCTCCCCAAAGCCACACGACCGCTCACACCCACACGTGGCTCTTCCTTGGCTTCTCTCTGCCAGCCCCTCCTCTCATGCCTGTCCGGGTCTCCTGCAGCTGTGCAGGCTGCCAGAGCCAGGCCAGAGGCGCCCACCTCCTTCCTGACATCCCTGGGTCTCTGGTTGCCTGGAGGTCAAGAGGGACCCCGAGGCAGAGCCCCGCCCCTCCCTCAGCCAAGCTCTGGCGCCCCTGTGCCAGCCACAGCCCATGCACCCAGTGAGATGTAATTGACAACCGTAGCGAGAAGGCTCTTTCAGGGAACTTCGGAAATGGAAGGGAGGCCATTAGGAAATTTACATTTGTGAATATGATGTTTAATTAGCAATACCAATAAATTAATAGGAGAATCTTGCTGCGGTTCTGGGTTCATAAAACACCAACATCCGCCAGCAGAAAGAGAATACAGCAGGCTGAGGCTGCCTGAAGGGAGAAGACCGGGCCAGCGCCACACCAGGGTGCCACAGGCACCTTCCCCTGGGGACAGCCAGTGGCCTGGTCTCTGGATGCCTCAGTTTCCCCCACTGTAAAAGGGCAATGATGGGAAGAGAGAATCATGGAGATACGGCTGCTCCAGGATGTCCAGGACTCTGCTGTGCTGGGTTAGAAGCAGGCTGGGCTCTGCCTCAAGGGGGCCAGGCCTGGTAGCCTGCACGCAGAGGCCTGCTGTCACAGGAGCCTTGTGAGTCCTCTGCCCTTGGCCCAGCCTGTCTCTATCTCTGTCTCTGTTTTTCTTTCCTGGTTCTGAGGATTGAACCTATGGCCTTTACATTGAGCTACATCCCCAGCTTCTGCTTTTTTTTTTTGGATGCAGGGTTCCCTAAATTGGCCAACTTGGACTCAAACTTGGAATCTCCCTGCCTCAGCCTCCCAGGCTGCTAGGATTCTGGGCTCCCTGGCCCCACCATGCCTGGCCCCACCAGCCTATCTTTTGATAAGGAACAGGGTATGATGGAGCCTGGACGGGCTGCAGAATAGGCAGGGTGATCCAAGCTCACGTCTGACTCAGCCTCAAAGTCCCTGGAGGAGCCGCTCAGCTGCCGAGCCTCCACATCTTTGTCTGTCAAATGGGGACAATGCTAATCCCCTTGAGCTCAGTGGTGAGGGCTGTTGTGACAATGACAGGAATTAGTGTGGCTAAGAGCACACAGAACAAGAAGGAGCTGGCATAAAATAAGTGTTAGTTATTAGGCGACGGCTGCGCTAACTACTGTAATTATTAATGGGAAAACGAATGGCAAGCACTCGTGGGGAGGAGGGGCTTGATGCACGCTGAGCGGGGTTGGCTTTGGGTTTTTCTTCCTTGAGCTGTCCTTGTTCTGCTAGGCTGCTGGGCACCTGAGATCTCAGCCCTGATGACCTCAGCCAGCCCTGTGGTCCTGGGCTCCTTCTGCTTCCTTCCTGAAAGTAACTGGGTTGGCTTGTTTATTACCTTGGTCCCTGAACATGCCGGTAAAAATCAGCTCTGATCCCAAGCAAGATTTAGAGTCACCTGCGGGGGTCTGGGATCCAGGAAGCCTCAATCAGGGGACCTCTTCCTTCTCCCACAGCCACTGCATCCCATGAAGGTAATAGGGACTTGCTAGTCCCTTAGAGTCTGTCCCCAGGTGGCTCTCATCATTCAAGGCTCCTCTTGTCTCCTCTAACCTCTCATCCTCCAGATCTGAAGGCTTCCCAGTCCCCCAACATCATCAGCCGGCTGTAATCTCTGCCCTCTGATCTTGGCTCCTGCAGACCGGGCCTTCCATGTCTTGCCCTTTCCAGGGATCTGTTTGAATGCAGGAGTGGGTTTCACTGAGTGAATGGATAAATCAGGGTGTAGCTACCAACGTCCCCTCCTCTATGAAGTCCTCCACGACAGTCCTATAGCCGTCTGTAACCCCTTAGCAGGTTTTATTGTCTGTCTCCCTCGCTACACTGTCATGTCTTCCAAGGCAGGGATCTAGTTGTTTTGTTTACTGTTGATTCCTGGCACCTGTCCTGGAGCCTGTCACATTGGTATGCTAATAAGTATTCCTTGGGTAAGTGAATGAATGAAGGAGCAAATGCATACCTGGATGAATGAGGGACTGAGTGAATGAGTCAGGGACAGGCCCAACAGGCAAGGGAATGAATGAACGCACACAAGAGCGAAAGAGAGAATGAATGGGTGTGGCACGAGTGCCAGGCGGAGGGGCTGCTTCCCAGGGCTGGCAGCAGAGCCCAGCTTTTCCTGAGCTTTGGTGCCCATCATGATCTTGTCACCCCAATTGTTTATTCAGTCGTACAAAGTGCACAAAAAAACATTATAATAATTAAGGCAGACATGACAACAGGTAATTAATTGTATTTCCAAAATTTGATCTGTGCATATGAATGAAGAGGAGGTCACAGACACGCCCCTAGGGGAGCCCCAGGCGCTGGCAGGCCTCCAAAGAGTGCAGCTTTCAGAGCCCCACCCCTGTCCCTGTCTCCTCTTCCCCACCCTCTCTGTGTGGCTGGCCCCAGCTCTCCAGGCTCCAGGGACTAATTGGGGAAGCCCACGGTGACAGGGGCAGCCACCAGAGTTCACAGCCATGGGGAGTCTCTGTGGCATGAGGTGGAGGGAGGTAACCCCTCCCTTGGCCCAGAGGTAGATCCACAGCCACTGGCCACGTGAAGTGCCACTGGCTACCTTTCTTTTGGAGTCAAGGTCTTGCTATATATTTGAGGCTGACCTCAAACTTGGGTTGACCCTCCTGCACCAGACTCCTGAGTGCTGGGATTAGAGGCATGGCTTCTGGCTGGTTGCTTTTTTAAAATGCAGCAGCTCAAGACCCTGCCTGGATACTCTGAGTCCAAGGATCTGAGCTGGCCTGGGCTCCATGTGGTCAATGCGCTCTTCAGGCATAGCTTCCCCAGGCTTAAGTCCTAGGTCTAGAGGCTCCTGCCCCTCACCCCAAAGAAAGAAAGCCTCCCCAGGATGATGGGAGGAGACTCTAGGAGCAGCAATCATATGTCAGGCACTGCCGGGTGCCATAGGGACAGCACAGGGAGGGCTACCCCAGGCCGCTGTATGGAGAGCCGAGCTCTAGGCTCACAGTTCCACTAGGAAGTGGCACCTCTTCCAGGAAGACTTCTCAACCTCCAGGCTGAACAGAACCTGTCTCTGGGCTCCTCAGGCCCAGACCCTGACACCTCCCACCCTGGACTCTTCCTGCTTATTCCTGAGTCCAGCTGCAAAGATGACCTAGCAGGGCAGGACACAAGCGTAGGCATCTACCCCCTGTCCTGTCTTTTGTTCTGCCCACCAGCCACCATCTTCTGTTGTCTGTCCCCAGGCACCCCAGTAACAGAGTGACTATCTGCATTTTGGGCTCACAAATGAGTAAACAGAGGCTCAGAGGGATCAGATGCTATAAACAGGGAGACACAGATCCAGCCTGGCTCGAAGGAGCAAGATTCCAGGGCAGAGGTAGCTAAACGGTTATCAGGTTTCATGACCCGGGAGGCTGTTTCCTGAAGAGGCCAAACTATTCAGGAAATCCTCGGGGACCGACTGTGTTTTCTGCACATGACCCACTTCGTGTATTTGTGTTGTTGGGATGGAGTGGCTCCAAGCAATGGACCACACTGAGTGCTGGGGAGGCGTCCTGGGTCCAGGGAGGTCTGGGTGGAAGAACAGAGTCCTCCTCCCCTCTCCGGCTATCTTGGCTTGTCCCAGCCCTCCTCAGAGGGGAGGCGCTGAGCTGTGTGACCTTGGGCCCATGCCCGAACCTCCCCGTACGCTTGTCTGTCTGCATTTTCATCTCATAGTTCCCTAGTTGGTGGAGTCTCTGGGACTAGAGACCGCAGGAGCCTAGAGATGATTCTGGGTGCTTAGGCTCTCAGATGTTGCCCCTTCCTTCTAACTTTAGTAAGCCAGAGTGCTCTGGGAGAATGTGTGTCACTAGATTTATTCTCAGAAAGGAGTGGCTAGAGGCTGCCTCAGCTCCTGGGGCCTGATGGCTGGGTTCTGCAGGCAAGCTGCCCAGGACCTCTGTCCCTCCTCGTAAGGAGGTCTGTATTGCCTCTTAAATTCGGTAACACTATCTAGATGTTATAAATGTTTGCCAGAAACTTGAAAGCACTTGTGCAATTGCTTGCACACCTGTGCAGAAGTGAGTCCGATCCTGCTGGAGCTGCCTGGTTCCCACCCATCCTGACCCAGCCCACGTGCTGAACAGGATGCATAGGGGTGGGTATCCCATCCAGACCCCAGGGAGGCTGGGGAGATAGCTCCGTGGCGCAAAGTGTCTGCCTGGCAAGTGCAAGGTCGTGAGTTCAAACCCCAGTCCCGCAAAGACAAACAAAAAACCCATCCAGACCCCAGGGCTAGCGAGCCGGCGAGGAGCAGGAAGGGGAGAAGGCCTCGATAAGGGCCGAGGCAGGGTCTGGTGACAGCGGAAGCACCCGCAGGGCCGGGCGCGGCCGGGTCCTGGGGCGCGCCGCACGAGGCCGCCGGTAGGGGGCGCCTTAGTCATGCATTATTCATCGCCGCGTCCGCCGCCTCCCTCGCGGCCCCCGCGCGGCTGCGGGCTGCGCTGCGGAGCGGGAGCGCGGAGCCTTCACAATATTGTGGCAGCTCCGCGAGTGACGGCTCCCGGGAGCAGGCGGGGGACTCGGCCTCGGGCGGGGGCGGGGGCGGGGAGCATTCCCGGTGGGGGCGACGCTGGGTCACAGCGCCCCGGAGGGGGCTCACGCAGGGCGGGGGAGCTGGTTCAGTGCTAGGGCAGAGGCTTGAGCAGCAGTCCGTGGGTCTCTGTGTCCATTTGCCCATCCATCCTCTGGTCCATCCATCCATCCGCCCATCAACCAACACGTAGGGAGCACTGACCAGGGAGCAAGGTGTGGGTGACATGGGGCGAACCAGATCTGGATGGTTCCTATGTTTTCAAAACTTAATCTCCAAGTGAAAAGACCAGTTTTACAAAAGCATCTACACATCGAATTAAGACAACTCCAGCAAGAGCGCTCTGCGCAGAATAATGGTCAGGCATAGTGGTGGGAGGTGACATTTGTAGCCGCCTGAAAGAAGAGGATGAGCCTGACCTTGACCAGTCCTGGGGTCTCACCCTCCCGCCTCCTGGGGGTGCTGAAAAGGTCATACCTCAAGAAGCAAGGAGGACGGGTGGAGGAGGCCCGCGGAGGGGGTCCCTGCCTGGAGATGCTCTGGGTACAGGTACTTGGCCGGAGCAGGAGCCACGGGCCAGCGCACGGAAACGATGGGTTCTGTCACGCACATATGCCCTGGACTGCCACTCTTACAAGGGCATGGGGTTGGGGACTTGGCATGATGGAAGCTGCACATCTCACCCTGGACTGCCGCTGCTGCCACTTACCTCCCAGCACAGTGCTCCCAGGCAGGTGGGGGACCCAGGAGGCGTGGGCTCAGGGTCACCCCCAGCATCGGGTTTCTTTGACTTGTACAAAGACTGGTTGACGCCTGAGCACATCAATATCCTTAATGACAGTGAGAGGAGCTGGGCCTGCGGACAGCCCTTCGCGCCTGCACCCCGCCTCCGCCTTCCTCGCTCCCTCCTGCTCCGCTCCTCCTCCTCTCCCTGATGCCTCTGTCCCCTCTCCCCAGCCAGGCCCTCTCCTTTGCCCTGTCCTCCCTTCTCGCTCCTGCTCCTGCGGGTCATTCTCCTTTCCTCCTGTCTTGAACTCTTGATGTCTTTCTTCTCTCCCTCCTTTCTTTCCTTTTTCCCTCTGCCCTGGATCCTCTCTTCCTCTCTTTCTTTTTCTTCCTGCCTTTCTACCCCTCTCTGGATTCCATAGCTCTTGACTATTCACAAACTTTCACGCGGCAACTGAGCCAAGTGTCTGTTTGTAAGCCTGCCTGCCTGCCTGCCTGCCTGCCTGCCTGCCTGCCTGCCTGTCGAGCCCAGCTGGGCCTCCAAGAGGGCAACAGCCCCTAGGCAGGGCTGCAGCCGAGTTCCACCTCCACCCCTGGGCACATGGAGGGGTGGGGGGCCGAGGTAGCCAACCTTCCTACTGCCTGGGAAGGGAAATGGCAAGTTTGGATGTGGGATGCCACCAGTGAGGACAGAGTTTTGGGGAGGATTTTCTGTTTTGTATTTTTTATGACCATATATAATTTCGCATTTCTCCCCTCAGCCTCTGCCTCTTTGGCTCCCAGATGTGTCCCACATTGAAGAATTATCTCTCCTCCCTAGAGTGAAATAAATGCAATCAATATGAGTATTGCTCTCAGGGCCTTGAAATATTACATTAATGTTCCATGTGGTGACATTTTAGCTGGAATTTTCAAATACATTATGATGGTTCAAATTAATATTTATCAGATCAGCTTTTATATTTTGCAAAAGAGAGAGGGAGAGAGGGAGAAGGAGAGAGGGAGAGAGAGAGAGAGAGAGAAAGAGAGAGAGAGAGAGAGACAGGGAGAGCATTATTAAAATACAAAATGCAGATCAAGTCTAAAATCGATGGTGCATTTTCCCAGCACTTTCCAGGGGCTGTCTTCAGCTTTCTGGGTTTGTTTTTAAATTTATTGGTGTTTCAGGCAAATCTATTGGGCTCCCATGGCCCCCCGGCCGGCCTCCGCTGCTCACCCCTCTCTCAGGCTTCAGGCCCCTTCCTTTTCTGTCTTTCTCTCTTTATTATCCTGAAATGTAAATTACGACATTAGCCCGGTCTTTATTTTTTTTTAAACTCTCCGATGATTAAATCTGCTACACGACATCCTTGTCCTTTCTATAAATTAAATCATCGTGGCTTTGCACCTCCCGCTCAGGGAGGGTACCACATCAGTGTTGAGGCAGTGGCCAGCTGAGGCTGCGGGTTGGGGTCCTTGTCCCTCCTGGAGCTGATGTTGGGGGGCCTTTGTGTGGGCCAGGGAGGACGCCTCTGGGCTTCTGGTTTTTCTGTAAATAAGAAACGCGGACTGGGAGGGAGGAAGTGGCGACGCTCGTACATTCCACTTTATTTCAGTCACTTCCAAGCTGATTACGCTGTGAAGTGGAAAATCCAGGCAGATTAATGGTTTAATTCTCCTTCTCTTTTCTTTTGCTCCCCCCACGCTGCCTCCTGTCGTTGGGTTCTCCCCTTCACCTTTTTGCGTCTTTTTTCACCTTTTAGAGTTGTATGTAAAAACAGACTTGCAATACTGGAAGGTGGCTGGGGAGATAGCTCCGTGGCACAAGTGCCTGCCTGGCAAGTGCAAGGTCGTGAGTTTGAACCCCAGTCCCACCAAAAAAAAAAAAAAAAAAAAAAAAAAAATACTGGAAGGTGGCATGGAGCAGATTGGCACTTGGTCCCTGGAAGGACTGCAAGTCCCACCAGGAGCCATGCCCAATCTTGCCTGGCTCTGCTTGGAGCCCTGCTTGGGGTCACAGGGCCCACCTTCTGTCTCTTTCTCTTTGACGATTTATTTTTTGTTTCCTTTTTCTTCAAGTTCTGAGCAAGAGTTTGAATAGAAGGAACGTTGACTGCCAGGTGCACAAAGGTACACACACACACACACACACACACACACAATTGCAGATCATACACCAGCATGCACAAACATACACACAAACAACGATAGAGGCACTCGGAGATCTAGAGAAAGCCAGCTGTCCTCCTGATTTCTCACTGCTGCTGATCTGGCCAAAAGAACGACAGGAAACTTAAAAAAAGAAAAGGAGGAGGGATCGATTATTCGACCTGTACTTGAACCCGACTGAAAGAGATAAAGCGGAATTTTCAATAGGTCCCCTGCCCTTTTCACCAGGAGGGAAAGAGGAGAAGAAAAACAAGAGATATTTATATGACAGCAGCTGCTGAAAATAGCATTTCAGAGCCATAAAAAAAAAGGCAAAACGAAATTCAATGGGAGAAAAGGCAAGAAAGTCCTCCTCTGCTCCCCAAAAGGCGAGGCAAGCAGCTGAGTGTCCCCGGCTGAAACGCATGTGCGCCTTCTATAGATCTGTTTGAAATTATACTTGTCATTGAGGGGGAATTTATGCTTCTATTGATCTGCAAAAGGAAAATATTAAATGGTTTGGTTTTGATCTTTCGGTGACCCCAAGGTCAAGGGTAGTAGCAGATTAGTATTCATAGAATTCATCACGGAATTGCAGCCTGCATCCACTTTATGCAAACATGCTCCAAACACGGCTGGCAAAGCAGACAGCAAATGGCCAACAACGAGGAAAACGCCACCAGAACTGGTTCCTCCATGGGGCTCTCCCTCTTCCAGCCTCTGGGGGGAGAGAAAGAGAGAAGCAGCAAAGGGGTGAGTGGATGGATGGATGGATAGATGGATAGATGGCACCTTGGGACTAGCACAAACTTGCACAAAAGGTGAAGCGCCAGGTTGAGGAAGGTCCTGTGTGGATATCATAGAGGGAAGCTGAAAGAGCCAAAAGCCCAAGCCAGAGGGACCCAGTGAGGGTACCCATCCCTGGAGCAAGATATTGCCTCCAGGGTAAAGAGCAGCCAGGTGTGTGCCAGTGCGCATGTGCAAACCCACTTTCCCAGACAGTGAAAGGTCTTCCCTGAAGGAGGCAATCTGGACAACTAGCCGGGTGTGGTGGCGGCACACGCCTGTAATCCCAGCACTTGGGAGGCTGAGACAGGAGGATCAGTACGAGTTCGAGACCAGCCTGGGCTACAAAAGTGAGCTCAAGGCCAGCCTGAACTGCATAGTGAGACCCTGTCTCAAAAAGACAAAAAAAAAAAAAAAAAAAAATCTGAACAACTATCCAACGATGGCACTGTCTCTTATTCCACACCCAGGAGCTTCCTACTGGCAGAGCTATCCAGTGCCTAGCCAGGAAGGTGGGAGAGGCCAGATGCCTGCTTCCCTGGCCTCCCCAGGGGCCTCTCCTTCCCTCGCCCTCAGTGGCCGCTGGCTCAGGTTTGGATGCATGTTCAGCAAGGACATGCGTGGAACCCCTCTCAGGCAGTGGCAGACACCCTCCCACCTCGCGTCCAGCCCACAAGTGCCCTCTTAGCAGAGTCTGTCCCCAATGTGGGAACATTTGGTCAGTAACAGAGTCACTTGCCAAGACACTAAAAATAACCCACCAAGCATATCCCTGCAATGGCAGGAATTCTGGCTGGCCCTTGTTCTGTGGCTGATTGGGGCTGGTGGGGGGACAGAGCCCCACTCCTGCTGGGGGCCAGGAAGGGGGTGAGGGGGGTGGCCTCCAGGAGCAAATGCAACACTGCCACCGCCCGTCCGTCCTGACCAGGTGCATGGCCTGTGCTCCTGACACCCGACACTCGAAGCACCCTGAAGGAGGCATTTAGTACCCATAGCACAGGCGAGCAAACCGAGGCCCAGAGAGGCCGTGGGCTCTGCCCAGAGCGCAGAGTTTGCCTGCTCAGCTGCCCAGCTCTGGTGGCTGCTGCTTGCCCTTCACAGTTAAGATGAATTCCAGGCCTGGTTCATACTTCAGGCTTGGAGGGAGGGGAGTTTGGGAGAAAGACAGGGCTTGTAGGCCTTGGGGGTTCTGGGGGGCTGTGGGGAGGGAGAGGTAAGGTGGCCCCAGCCCTGTGCCCTCCTGCCTGCTGAGGAGGACAGCATTCTGCCTATTAATCATGTTTCATTTATATTAGCTTGACTCGATCTACTGTATATTTGAAATGGATTTAATTTTAGATCACGCACTATGGAAGGGGGCCAGTTTGGTGTAAGGAGCATTATGAATATTTTCCATAAGCTGGATATACATTATCCAGGGACAGATATACGAGCGGTGGCCCAGGGCTCCTGGCTGGGGGAAGGGGCCTGCTCTATCCTTCTTTCCCCCCGTCTCCTGCAGCCGCAGGTTCCGGGGCTTTGGAGGGCCCTCCCCTGCACCTTGTCCCTGAGGATCGGTGGGTGTCTCCATCCCATCCTTCTCCTGCCCGTGGTCTCATCTCCACTGACCTTGAAGGCGCTGCTTCTTGCAGCCCTGGCCAAGGCACAGGCCTGAGAGATGCGTGCAAGGAGGGAGGAAGCAGGAATTGCAAAGAATCCTGGGACCAGGCCTGACCCACAGCCACTCACCAGGCCTGTAGGAAGTGCAGGGCCTGGTGGGAGATTCTGGACCGGGGTGGCATTTGGAAGGAGCCAGGCCTCAGGCCTCCCGCCTTTAGCCCAGGCCCTGCCAGTGATGGGGGCCTGGTACCTTGCTGCTCAGCAAGAGTGACAGGCCGGACCCTACCTTCTCACGACCCTCAAGCGTAGTAGAGGGGGATGCCCCTGTCCTAACCATGGCTGGTGTCCTGACTCCTGGGCTCTGTCCCTTTCCGTGGGCATCGGGGACAGGAGGCCCCTCTGGGGCCAGCCTGTGATTGCAAATCCTAACTGGGGAACGAGGCCCAGAGAGGCTTCAAGGTCCGTTCAGGGTCTTAGGGCGGGTGGGAGGGGCGCATGCCGCACATGCGCAGTGAAGCCACACACCTTGCAGAAGTGCTTATTTGCTCTCTTCTCAGACATAGTCTCTACCCTTGAAGGAAAGGAAGCTTGTAGCTGGCAAAGGATAGGCCCACGACACAGCTGGGGGGCAGGACACCCCCCCCCCCAATAGTCCTGTTCCAGGCCCTGATACAGGAGAGGGAGGCTCAGGAAGCAGAGCATTAATGTCTGCCTTGAGCCATTCACCCCTCCACCCCCAAATCTACCCCCACTTTCCTCTCGGAGGCAAGCAGCTCCAGCATCCTCCTGACTGCTCAGGACTCAAATCTCATTCTGTCCCTACACCATCCCTTCTTCCACCCCCACCATTGCTGCGGCACATTAAACTCCCCAAAACATCTCTGTCTATTCCCTCATCCCCGAGGCCAACCGTCTCTCCAAGGCCATCCGCAGAGCTCCCTGTCACTCTGGCCTGCAGTTTCCTGTGGCCAGCGAGTGAGTGAGTGAGTGAATAAGTGAGCGAGTGAGCGAGTGAGCGAGTGAGCGTGAGAGAACTTGCGGCACCCAAGAGCAAAAGCTCGAGGAGAGCGCCTGCCTCTACTGCACAATCCCCTGGCTCCACCCCAGGTGCTGCAAGAGGAAACAAAACACAAAAGCAGGAGCTCAAAGTTGTTACACACTCTGCCTTGATACTTCTCCTCGGATCTGCTGTGGCCACCAAAGAGGCTTATGGGAGAGAGGCCTCCACCATCCTCGCCAAGGCCACGCCTCCCTCGACCCTGTTCACTCTATTTCCTGCCCCTGGCTATGTTCTGCTGCCCCAGGACTCTGGCACAGCCTGCTCCTTCCGCCAGGGCCACTGGCCTTCTCTCTTTCCTTCCCAACTCCTCTTCCACATCCATGTCTTGAGCCAAGTCTACATCAAGGGCCACTTGTGCTTTTTGCGGACCTGGAGCCATAAGGGGGTTCTTAGGACCTTCTTATCCTAGACTCTGGGCCCACGCCAGGCCCATGCCAAGACAAGTACCAGCCAACACTTCCGTCTGTGCCCCATCCCCTCATTCATCAGTTCCCCCTTCAACAAGGCAGAGGATAATTCACCCGCCACCCACCCTAGCCTGGCTGGCAGCCTTTCAGAAGTGGCATGCGACGCTTTTCTTATTCATTCTTAATTTAAGGTTTTGCACTTTGTAATAACCCCCTTCCCCCAAATCACCGGGGACAGGGACCTCCACGACAGCCCTGGGCAGGGGAGCTGAATGGTAATTGCACTGCACAAGTGCTGATCCCGTCTGGAGGAGACAATGGCAGCTGAGGGCCAGGCCAGGGCCTGTAGGGTGGGGATCCAGGCTGGGTCGGGCCCTGGAGGCATGGCCAGCTGGAGTGCTTGGGGACCACGCAGCCTGGGGTCTGAAAGACAAGCAGTTCTGGAGACAGACACCTTAGAAAGGAAGGCAAAACCTTTTCTTCTAGCACCGACTCCCCGGCACCTAGGGGACAGTCTGCTCCTCGCTTTTCTGGGACCAGAGAAAGATCTCAGGCAGGAGAAGCTGGGACCTTGGGAACAGGGATGGCAAATGGCACACAGGGTCTGGTCCTTACTTTCTCTGACCTCAGCTTGCTTCCTTCCTTCCTTCCTTTCTTTCAGAATTAGGGATTGAACTCAGGACCTTGCACTTGCCAGGTAGGCAGTTGTGCCCCTGAGCTATCTCCCCAGGCCCCATCTGACTTGTTTTCTCATCTTTTTATTTTTAATTTTTTATTTTATTTTATTTATTTTTTTCTTGTTTCAGAACCTTTGTTTGTTTATTCACTCATTTTTATGGCTGGCTCAGCCCTCCCCGAGGGCAGGGCTGGCACAGCATGTGGTGCGGGGATCTAACTGTGGTCCCTGAAGCCACCCAAGCTTTCCTAAGCAGGCGCTTTAGACCACTGAGCCATCCTGCCGGGCCCCATGTTTTCTCATCTTTAAAAATCTTATTTTACTGCATCACACACCTGTAATGCCAACACTTGGGAGGCTGAGGCAGGAGTATTGCTGCAAGTTCAAGGCTAGCCTTCAATTGTTTTCTCAAAAACAATAAATAAATAAAAAATAAAAAAGGAGCCCGGCAGGATGGCTCAGTGGTCTAAAGCGCCTGCTTAGAAAGCTTAGGTGGCTGCAAGGACCGCGGTTCCATCCCTGGCAACACATGCTGTGCCAGCCCTGCCCTCAGGGCAGGCTGAGCCGGCCATAAAAATAAATAAATAAACAAAAGTTCTGAAACAAGAAAAATAAATAAACAAATAAATAATTCTTTAAAAAAAGTTTTGGGTTTTTTTTTTTTTTTCTTGTTTTAGGACTTTTGTTTGTTTGTTTATTTATTTATTTCTATGGCCAGCTCAGCCTGCCCTGAGGGCAGGGCTGGCGCAGCATGTGGTGCCGGGGATGGAACCAAGGTCCCTGCAGCTGCTTTAGACCACGAGCCATCCTGCCAGGCCCAAAACCCAAAAACTTAAAATAAGTAAGTGCATAATGAGCAAATAAGAATCTTACTTTACTAGAATCAGCCTCTAGGTTGTTCTAGCCACCAAGGAGTCAGTTGAACACAGAGGTAAGTTTTGGGGTGCCAAGGATGGGTAGGACTTGGGCAGGTTATGCGGCCACTGTAGTTCTGTAGCTATGCATTTGTGGTGGGTCGGCTCACTGTCTGGGGGTGGGGGCTCCAGTTTCCTTCCGGGAGGGGAGGTGCTTACAGAAGGAGATGGTCCTGCAAGCACAAGGGTCCCTTCCTCCGACAAACATCTCCACTGTCTCTGTCCCAGGAGGCCCCCCTTTCTCCCCAAAGCCTCAGTTACTAATTACAGCTGGATAAGAAATGTGCCTCTTCTTGTTTATTGTCACTCCTTGCTCCAGGCTGCAGGTTTGGGGGAGGACATCCGGATAAAGGTCCAGCATCTAGATGTTTGGTAAATATTCGCCCAGTGAATGATGGTTGAGTGACTTCTGGGTAGAAAGAAGGAGCCCAGCACAGATGGTGCATGTGGCAACTGTTTCCTGGACCTGCCTCAGGATTGCTCTCCTGTCGCTTTCCCTGCCCACCCTGTCCACCCTGCCCTGCCCTGCCCTGCCCTGCGCTGCCCAGGGTCCTGTCCACATGTGGCCACTGGCATGGACCTTCGCTGTTGTAGTGGATTGCTCACTGGTGGCCAGCTTGTTACACCCAGCTAACTGACCTAGCATGGTGCTGGGTGTGGGAGGCCGGCCTGAGGATTATTGCCCACCGCATAGGAGGCAGGACCAAGAAGCCATTGGGGTTTGTCAGGGATGCTGTTTGGAGAAGCTGTTGGAGCTGTTAGAAGCTGCTGGTTCTCCCGGGCTAGTCTGCCGGAGGACCTTGTGATGCTGGCATCGCTGGCCAACTTGGTTGGCTGTTCCTGTTGGAGGAGGAGCTTGGAACCTGGTCACTGAGGATGGCCATGGCTCCCTTAGGGGAGCTCTGGTCCTCACTTTTTTTTTTTTTTTTTTTTTTTGGTCCTCACTTTGAGCATCGCTTCCTGGCTCATGCGGGGAGATGGTGCACTGCTCAGCCTCATGGAGAGGCTCATCACATTGCCTTTCCTGATGGAAACTCAGCTTTCCTCATCACGGGAGGAACCCGAAACCTCACTGTCACTGAGGACAGCTGTGGTACTTTGGGTAGGCACTCTGGTGCTTACCTTTTTATTTTTTGAGATAGGGTCTCACTGTACAGTTCAGGGTGGCCCTGGGATCACTTTTGTAGCGTCTGGGCTGGCCTTGAACTCGCAGAGATCCTCCTGTCTCAATCTCTTGAGTGCTGGGATTATAAGCATGTTCTACCATGCCTGGTTCTGGGCCTTGTACAGCATGCAGTGCTGGGAATCAAACTTGGGACCTCGTACTTGCCAGGTAAGTGCTTATGCCCCTGAGCTATCTCCACAGCCCCTCTAGTTCTTACCTTGAGCATGCTTCCTGGCTCCCATGCAGATGCCTGCTAGCACAGATCCTTCATCCCACTGGCATAGACTTTCTCAATTCCCGCACTGACCTTCGGGCCTTCCCAGTGCAGATCCGTGAAGCGGGGTTCCATGAGACGTTTTGGGCCCTAGACCTGCTGTTACGGGCTCTCAGTCCTCAGCTGGACTCACGCAGGATATTAGGTTCCAGGCCTTCTGCTGAATTTTTGGTCTTTAGTGTGTGGACAGTTTTCCGGAACTCATATATGATTCTTTGGATGATTATTATTAAATGATCTTATAAAATGTGTCCTGTATTATATTGTTCCCATGGCAAAATCCCTAAACCACAACAGCAGTCTTGCTGTGCATTGGGGGACCAGTAAGAGAGGCCCTGGGGAGTGGGATTTCCTTTGGAATGGCGGAGGGTGGAGGTGCTATCTGGCCTGGGTGCCCTGACTCACCTCTCCAGGTGCCTGTGGCTCCTCCCCTCCCAGGAACCTCTGCCCCCATCCTAGAGCACCCCAGCTGGCCCTCCTTGGGTCTGACTAGGATCCTGGGCTCTCCCTTGAATGCAGAGCCAGAGCTCAGGTTTTTTTTTTCTTTTTTTTGAAACAGGGTCTCACTATGCAGTTCAGGCTGGCCTTGAGTTCACTTTTATAGCCTAGGTTGGTCTTGAACTCACACCAATCTTCCTGCTTCAGCCTCCCAAGTGCTGGGATTATAGGCGTGCACCATGCCTGGCATAGAGCTCAGTATTTTAAACAGATTTTGAGGGTACCATGACATCTGGGGCAGGGAATTCCAGCAACCAAAGATGGTGGGGAATGATTTCTGCAGTGCCCTCTCCACAGCCCTGGTCCCACTGCTGTGGTCCCCTCTATGCCAGGTCACTCCAACCTGAGGCCTCTTGGGCTCTGGTGCCAAAGCTTGGGCTCCTTGCTGCTGAGCCAGGCCAGTTTGTGTCCCCAGGCAGGTGATGGGGTGCAGGGCACTGGTGATCTGGAGACCAGCCAGTGCCACTCACAGGGCTCAAAGCTAGGGGGCCGGGGCACAGCCAGCTCCTCTCAGAAGCTCGGGAGTGGTGAGGCTGAGGGAGAAAATAGATCTGACGATGACTCTGACACGGGAGGATGGACAGCCAGGGCAGGGAGGCCACGCGTTGGGGTGGGTGATCTGGGACAGAGGCAGAGCCCGAGGAAGCCGAGGTAAGCAGGGGAGACAAGAAGGGGAAGAGAGGAAGAGAGAGACAGAGACACACCCATTGGCCAACGTGCCACCTGCCAGAGAGACAGGAGGGACAGCAGGCTGGGGCCCTGTGCATCTGTGCCTCAGGTCAGACCCAGGGGAGTTTGACCAACACTTGCTGAATTAGAAGGAAGGTTGGATTCTTTTGCATCCAGGAACTCAAGTGTCATCCTCATGCGACTGTCCCCTGTGTGCGTGGGACTTGTGTGGTTGTGCATGCATGCCTGTGTGTGCAAGACAGTAGGACTTCGTTTCCCCTCAGCTGTTCCCATAGTCTCCTGGAGGTGTGCAGCCTGCCTCGGTGCTGGACTCCCAGGGCCAAGAGCGGTCTCAGATGGGCAGCCTGTCCTACGCCCTCACTAGGGGCAGCCCGGGAGCTGTCAGCAGCCGGCCGGGTGGGGCAAGCAGTGAAAGTGTGCCGTAAAAGGGCCACTTCTCCCCGCTGTTCACTTGACACTCTCTACCCTAAAGCCACCTGTTCGGCCATCAGTCACCCAAGGAGAACACAGCTTTCCTGAAACTGGGAATTGGACAGACAGTCCCGGGAGGGGGTGAGCACACAGAAAGGTCCTGCCTTGGCCAGGCGTGGTGGTGCAGGCCTGTAATCTCAGCACTCAGGAGGCTGAGGCAGGAGGATCGTTAGAAGTTTGAGACCAACCTAAGCTGCAAAGTGAGCCCAAAGCCAGTCTGAACTGAATAGTAGAGTGAGACGTTGTCTCAGAAAGACAAAACAAACAAACAAACAAACAAAAACAAAAAAACCAAAAAAACACACTCCGGCCTCCGCTGCTTCCAGAAGGTCGCAGGCCCACCCCAGGGCTGAAGACGGACATCTGAGAGCACAAATGAAAATGAAGCTAAGCTCAACCAAGCCAAACCCAACCCAACCGAACCACCCTATTCCTGATCTAGTGCTGTGGGGTCGTTAGCGGCACAGAAATGGCCCAGCTCAGAAATGATAAGGAAGCAGCCCCTGCTGGGTTGGCAGAACTACGGTTCGTCCTGGAGGGAGCTAGCTAACCCAAGAACCAGGTGTCTCTGGGTGTGGATGGGGTGAGGATGAGTAACGGGCGGAGGTGACCCAGGACTGGGGCTAGGGCTGGAGCTGGGGGGCAGGCAGGGCAGTGAGGGCAGGGAGAGACCTGGCCTGGAGGCAGGCCTGGAGCTCTGCCCAGTGGCAGTGCCCGGGCCAGCAGAGGCCCAGCCATGCCCCGCCATGCCCCGCCTCGGATCGCTTGTTAATTTCATCGTTTAGCCCGTTTATGGTGTTCCCAGTTGCTGTTGCTTTTATAAACAAGCATTTTGGTGACCTTCCCCTCCGGACATCAGCTCCGCAAGAATCCCAAGCCCTGGACATTTATAAATAAGCCTTCTCTCAAGTTCCACAACAGGTGTGACCTCCCCCCGCCCCCCTCCCCTGTCCTGTCCGAAAACTGAACAGTTTCAACAAGCAAAGGGAAGCCACTTGGGCTGTCTTAAAGGGGTTGAATGGAAGCCACAGTGCACGAGGCTGCAAGGGGAGGGGGCTGGCTCGTCTCTTCCTCTGCCTCGCCTAGGTCAGGGGTCCCAGGGGAGAGGCCCAGGCTGAGGGGCGGCTGAGCTGTGACCCCATTTCCCTCCAATACCCCAGCCCTACAGGCTATGGTCTGAGATGCTGCCCCTTGGCTGGTGGGGGGACCTCGAGTGGGGATTCCCCTCCCAAGGGAGGTCACTGAGCCCCCTGTCCCAACCGCTTCCTATTCTCTCTCTTTGGTTCCACCCCCACTAATACAGAGCATTTCCCCTCTTCCTCCTTGCCCAAAGCTTTGGGATTCACGATTTGCAACGTTTCATGCACATTTATTTAAAATGCATGCATTTATTTAGCAAGTACTTCTTGAGCTCCTCTGCAGAGCCAGGCCTGGGGCCAAGGATGAAAAGCGAGGATGCCTCCGCCCTGCCCTCAAGAAGCCCAGCGTCCAGCAGACTGGAAGACATGTCTTGCAACATCTGAACACCAAGGTGCCAAGTTCAAGTGGGCAGCGCAGATCCCACGTGCAGAGAAAGCCTCTCAGCATTTCCCCAAAGGGCTGGCCCGTGAGGTGGGTGTCCCCATGGCAGCAATGAGGGGGACACAGTCCAGGCAAAGGAATTGACCATGCAAGGATGCAGAAGCAAGCGCAGCTTGGGATGTGCAATGGTTTGGTCTGGCTCAGCTCAGGGCCACAGCCTGTGTGGCACGACAGTGAAGGCTTTACACTCACACCCCCACGCCTATCCCCAGGGCAGCACAGGTCAAAGAAATCAGACAGCACTGATGAGGCCGTGACAACTGTCCCACAGGAGAAAAGGGACTTCGGAAGGTCCTTTGGTGTCAGTTATATAGGTTGGTGGTGTTGAAGGCTGCTGCTGCTGGTAGCAATGGCTGGGAAAGATGAGAAGGAACGGCAGGGGGTGATGATGGAATTGAACCCGGCGGCAGTAGGTGGTGATGTGGCTGCTGATGAGAATAGCAGTGGCGGTGGTCATGGTGGTGGTGGCCATGGTGGTTGTGGTGGCCATGGTGATGGTTAGGGTAGTGATTATGGTGGTAATGGTAGTTATGGTGGTGATTCTGATGGTGGTACTCATGATGGTGATTATGGTGCTTGTAGTGGCAATGGTGGTGGTCATGGTGGTGATTGTGCCAGTGGTCATGCTGGTGGCATGATAGTGATAGTGATGATGATGGTGATGGTGGTGATGGTGGCTATGATGGTCCTGATTTCAGTGGTGGTGGCCATGGTGGCCACACTGTACCCACGGAGGACATTAGTGGTGCTGTGAGTAGCAGGGGCTCATGATTCTTGTGCTGGCCAGCAGTGTTCCTTATGGTGGCCACCAGAATCAAATGAAAGGGACTATTTCCCCCAGTGTGTCTCTAGGTAGGAAGGTGGGAGCTCCCAGTCATGCTCCTGAGGGACCATGATGGTTATCGTAGGTTCTGAATGTCCAGAGTGAGGATCCAGGTAAGGATGGAAGTAGGAGAAGAAACGAAAGGGCCCCGGGCCTGTAGGACTGAGTGCTGGACAAAATTGAGACCAGTGGGGTGAAGGGCTCACACCCACATGGGGCCACAGGACTTGGGGGAGTTGTCCTTCCCTTGCCTCACGGCTGGCACAGGTGCCGGTGTCCTTCTATCCAAAAGACCTGCACAGGCTTAAACTCTGAGTGGACATGACCATGACAGTGTGAGTCCTGGGCTATTTGGGGTCTGAAGGAGGAAGGTGGGGACTGGGGACTCCAACCCATCAGAGTAAAATCTCCAGTAAGAATTCCTGAAATGAAGCCGGGTGTGGTGGCTGACACCTGTAATCCCAACACTTGGGAGGCTGAGGCAGGAGGATCGCTGTGAGTTCGAGACCAGCCTGGGCTACAAAAGTGAGCTCAAAGCCAGCCTGAACTGCACAGTGAGACCCTGTCTCAAAAAGAAAAAAAAAAAAAAGAAAAGAAAAGAAAAAAAAAAAAAAAAGAATTCCTGACATGAGCCCTGTGATTCACAGGTTAAAAAGAACTTTCCCCTTTCTTGCTCTTAAAACTCGCAGTCACCTTCGGAGTGAGGGTCATTATTCCTCTTACAGATGAGAAGATTACTTCACCTCCTCTTCTTGCTTTGCCACTCTGCCCATTCTCCGGCCAGCTCAGTGGCCACCTTGCTCAGAGCATCCCGGAGTCCCAGGTGGTCACCTCCCTCTTCCAGATGCTCTAGTTCCCTGGTGGCCACATGGCCTTACAGACAGCCACTCACCTGCCTTGCCTCACAAGGTGCCTGAAGGAGAGCCTGCTGTGGTCAGGATCCACATCTTCCCGCAGCTCCAAGAGCCAGGCAGAGAGGCCAACACAGAATTCCTCCGGGGGCGCTTAGGACATGGCAGGTCTATTGGTTTGTTGGGATTCCTAGCTGAGGCAGGGCGCTCTGCTGCCTGCCCCTTGGATTTCCGTTGGGTACACCTAAATCCCAAGGGAGAGAACAGAATGTGGGTGACCCTGGCTCAGCTGCTGGTTGGGGACTGGCAGAGGGAGGATCTGGGGCCCGACATGGAACAGCCGAGCCCGGCTGCCTGTCCCAAGGGCTGGCTAGTTCTGGGGCCCCTGTGTGCTGAGCATCCTGACCTAGCCCTTCCCCTGGGGTGGGTGGCACTCTAGGGCCTTCTTGGCTGAATCCGCTGAGCTCTGGGGCCCTTGGACTGGCTTTTGACAGCAGACGAGGTACAGGGGAGGGGAGGCACCCTGGGTCCTGCAGGAGGCCAGCACGCCCTCAACGATGCTGACACCTCGCCAGTGTTGCGTGGTCAGATTGAAATCATTCCTGCTTTCCCATTTCTGGGTGACTCTGGTTAGAAGTGTGGGAAAGTACCGTGTGTCCTTTAGAAAGAGGTTCCTAAGGACACAAATGCTCAGTAGTAGTAGCATTGGTGATAATGATGCAATGAGGTCTCCACAGTTTTGCACTGTGCTGTAGACTCATAAAGAACCAAGCGTCTTCATCTGTTGTCGTGCTTGAGCCCCCAGAACAACACTGAGGGCCGATGGGGCAATAATAGTAGTGCCAGGCCCACATCTCTGCCGCGTGCCAGGCTCTGTGCCAAGCGCTTGATCCTGCAGAGCCAGCAAGCTCTGTCACCCTGAGAGACTGTCTGTGCCACTTCACAGTCTCAGCCCACGAGAGAGGTCTGAGCACCCCCTGGAGAGCCCAGCGGCACAAGGATGGGACACGCTCTACTGTCCTGGTTCGGCACCCGAGGCTCAGGGAGCAGCTCAGAGCTGCCGCTGCACTCTAGCATGCTCCCCACCCCATCAAGGGATCCCCGGATTGAACAATTGCTGAGCGCACTTTAGCTTGGTCCCCTTAACACTATCTCTGGCTGTTCTAACTTGCCCATCTGTTCCAGGGGGGTGGAGACACGGGACAAAGGAGACCCACATTGGCAGGGTCTTCATGGAGGTTATAGCCCCTGGGGAGGCTACAGATAGGAGGCAGCGGCGAGGAAGGGAAACCAGGGAGTGACAAGCCTCATGAGGGCAGTAAGAGCAGGTGAGTGACAGGCACAAGGGTTGCTATGGAGGGTGGAGCCAGGGAAGGTGGTAGAAGTGACAGCTGAGGGACTAGACCAGAGTGAGGGTTCTGTCTGCAGGCAGCAGCTACCTCTGATTCCAATAATCTGGGAGCCTAAGCATGGTGCCACACATCTGTAATCCCAGCATTTCAGGAGGCTGAGACAGGAGGATACCGTGTGTGAAGTCTGCAAGAAAAACTTAGTAAAAAATTGTCTCAAAAAAAAAAAATAATAATAAAGAGGACTGGGGGTGTCACTCAGTGTAAAGGTCCTGAGTTTAATCCTCAGTTTTTTTTTTTTTTTTTCTTGTTGCAGAACTTTTGTTTATTTATTTATTTATTTTTCTGGCCGGCTCAGCCTGCCCTGAGGGCAGGGCTGGCGCAGCATGTGGTGCCAGGGATCGAACTGCAGTCCCTGCAGCAGCCTAAGCTTTCCTAAGCAGGCGCTTTAGACCACTGAGCCATCCTGCCGGGCCCCTTAATCCTCAGTTTTGGCAGAACAAAACTGACTGCTTGGGGTCACTTGTCAGGAAGTGACAACAGTAAGACGCAAACTCGGAACCTCGGCTCCCGCCCCTTTCCAGCGTCTGACTGCTAGCCGGTAAGTGAGCAGGCTCAGGCAGAGGCTTGGTGACTCTGGTGTCCCTTTGCCTTCCTCATACTGTGGCCTGGGGACTCAGTATAGGCCACTGGAGGACTCACTTGGATGTTCTCCTCTTTTAGGATCATTAAGCAGGCAGATGGTACAGCCCTCCAGGGCTTCTAAAGAGACAGTGACACAGCCGGGACTGAACTAGGGCTCTGGACACCTAGAGGGACGCTCCTTCCACTGTCCACTGCTCTGTGCTGAATGGCAGAAGGCCACTGTCCTCTGGGCGCAGTTGACAAGATCCAAGACCTTAGGGCTGGAGAGATGACTCTGTGATCTGAGCACCTGCCTGGCAAGTGCAAGGGACCCAGGTTCGATCCCTGGGACTGCATGTTGTGCCGCTGCACCTGGTGGCTCATGCCTATAATCACAGTGTGGGGGAGGCTGTGACAGGAGGATTGCTATGAGTCCAAGTTGTGGGTCAAGAGCCTGTCCCAAATAAATAGATAAATACTATTTTATTTATCTTATGATTTTTAATTTAATTTAATTTTATTTTTCTTGTTTCAGAACTTTTGTTTGTTTATTTATTTATTTTTATGGCCAGCTCAGCCTGCCCTGAGGGCAGGGCTGGCGCAGCATGTGGTGCCGGGGATCGAACCGCGGTCCCTGAAGCTGCCCAAGCTTTCCCAAGCAGGCACTTTAGACCACTGAGCCATCCTGCCGGACCCCAGATAAATACTACCTTAAAAAATAAGGAAGGGGCCCAGCGGGATGGCTCAGTGGTCTAAAGCGCCTGCTTAGAAAAGCTTAGGCAGCTTCAGGGAACGCGGTTCGATCCCCGGCACCACATGCTGCGCCAGCCCTGCCCTTGGGGCAGGCTGAGTCGGCCACAAAAATGAGTGAATAAACAAACAATGGTTCTGAAACAAGAAAATAAATAAATTTTAAAAAATTAAAAAAAAAATAAGGAAGGAGGCCATGGATGGGTGGAGAGGGTGGCTCAGGCTGAGGCATCACAGAGCCAGCCCAGGGACTATCCCAGGGCAATGGCAGCCTGTCACCTAGCATGTGGTCAAGTCAGGCATGCCCTATGTGCCATCTCCATCAAAGCCACAACCACTGCAGGGCTCTCCTTTCACCAGGGAGGAAGCAGAAGCTCAAGGAGGACAGGGGCCTCCTCAGGCAACACAGCAGGAAGGCGGCGGAGTAGGAGTCCGGGTCACTGGCTAGGGTCTCATGTGGTCAGTTAGCTACCACACATTCTGTATATTAGTTCTTACTGATCCCCCAGTTTGCCCAGCTGGGTTTCAGGGCTGAGGACACAGATACCATCGCTCCCTTTTCTCAAGGAGCTCAGTCTGGTCAGGGTGACAGACTCCAGACCAACGGCTAACAAGCCTCTTGCTCATTGTAAATACCATGTAGCTCCTCCTTAGACCTTCTGAAGATTTAGACACAAAGTCACCTTCCTGGCAAGATGCTTACAGGACACTGTCCAGGCTCTAAGCGTCTTTCTTTCTTGCTTTTAAAATTTCCCAGCCGGGCGTGGTGGCGCATGCCTGTAATCCCAGCACTTGGGAGGCTGAGGCAGGAGGATCAGTGCAAGTTCAAGACCAGGCTGGGCTACAAAAGTGAGCTCAAGGCCAGCCTGAACTGCATAGTGAGACGCTGTCTCAAAAAAATAAAATAAAATAAAATAAAATAAAATTTCCCATCTTGGAGGCCAGGGAGATAGCTTAGGGGCTTAAGTACTTGCCTGGTAAACACAAGGTCCTGAGTTCAATCCCCAGTACTGCATGCTGTGCCAGCCCCGGACCTGGCTGTGATGGTGCATTCCTGTAATTCTAGTGCTGGGGAGGCTGAAAACAGGAAGATCACTAGGGTCCAAAACGCATAGCAAAGCTGGACATGGTGGCTCACGCCTATAATCCCAGAACTTGGGAGGCTGGGGCAGGAGGATCAACGTGAGTTCGAGACCAGCCTGGGCTACAAAAGTGAACTCAGGGCCAACCTGAACTGCATAGCAATACCCTGTCTCAAAAAGACAGAAAAAAAAAAAAAAAAAAAAAAAGACACAACGAAAACAAAAACAAAACAACAACAAAAATGCATAGCAAGACCTGGTATCCAAAGATAACTAAGTAAAATAAAAATAAAATATAAGGATTCCCCTCCACTTTTTTTTTTTTTTTTTTTTTTTGCCTTTTTTGAGACAGGGTCTCCCTATGCAGTTCAGGCTGACCTTGAGCTCACTTTTGTAGCCCAGGCTGGTCTCGAACTCACACCAATCCTCCTGCCTCAGCCTCACGAGTGCTGGGATTACAGGCCTGCGCCACCACACCCCAGATAAGATTTCCCCTCTCGGTACTTCTTCTGACCTAACAGCCATCTACTCAATTTATGGAAGTGATTATTTTCTGTCTCTTTCACTAGGTAAGACAGAGATGAGTATACGATAGCCCATCACCTCTGACCCACTGCCTGTTTGTATATGGCAGGTGACCTAAGAATGATTTTTACATTTTTAAGTGTTAAAAATAATCAAAAGGAGGGCTGGGTGTGGTGGCGCATGCCTGTAATCCCAGCACTTGGGAGGATGAGGCAGGAGGATCGGTGCAAGTTCGAGACCAGCCTGGGCTACAAAAGTGAGCTCAAGGCTAGCCTGAACTGCATAGACAGACCCTGTCTCAAAAAGACAAAAAAAAAAAAAAAAGAGGAAATGAGATGAAGGATATATTCAAAGTGTCTTTACTGTCTCTGTAACATTTCATAAGTTTGAGAGAGAGAGAGAGAGAGAGAGAGAGAGAGAGAGAGAAACAATTATATTAAAAATGTTCACCTTCCAAAGGAAAAAAAAAAATGTTCACCTTCCAGGGGTTAGGGAGATAGCTCAGGAGCACTTGTGCCTGCCTGGCAAGTGCAGGGTCCTGAGTTCAATCCCCAGTTCAAAAAACAAAAAAACAAAACAACAACAACAACAAAAAAATTCACCTTCCAGAAAAGATACCATGCAAATAAAGAAGGAGGAAAATGTGATCCATGACCAGGGAGAAATATTAATGCATCTCTTATATTCAAGAAGGTAGAAGAAAGCATGAACACAATGAATGGAAAAAGAAATATTAAGATGACTCCACCAAAACTTTTTGAGATGAAATGTACAATCAACATGGTCAAAATGTGGTGATCCATATCCGTGACCCTAACTATGGGAGAAGCTGAGGCAGGAAGTTCTCAAGTTCAAGGCCAGCCTGAGTAACTCAGTGAGACCCTATCCCAAAATCACATATAAAAAAGGGGTGGGGATGTAGCTTAGGCATAGGACACCTCAGGTCCAAAGTCCCATAAAAAATAACATTTGATATTGGAAATGAAAAATCTACCAAATGGGATTAGCAGTTGGTTAGATGTTGCATGAGAAAACACCAGTGACCTTAAAATCACAGCAGCAGGAAAAAAAAATATATATATATATATGAGAGGGAGACTGAGGGAAAGAAATAAATTTTACTTACATTTCATTAACTTTTTTTTTTTTTTTTTGTCTTTCTTGAGACAGAGTCTCACTATGCATTTCAGGCTGGCCTTGAGCTCACTTTGCAGCCCAGGCTGGTCTCAAACTTGCACCGATCCTTCTGCCTCAGCCTCCCGAGTGCTGGGATTACAGGCGTGCGCCACCACGCCCGGCTTCATTAACTTTTTTGATGACATCAAGAATCTAACACATGTTTAGTTGGAGTTCCAGACAGGCAATGCAGGGATGCAAAAGACACTTCAAGAAATATTGGGGGAGAGTTGCAGTGGGAAAGCAGCGGGGCCGAGAGCATGACTTGTCTGCTCTGCACTGCACTTCCTCCGCACGTTGCCAGCCACCGCCGCCGAGCAGCCATGTCCAAGGAGAAGCCCAAGGAAGGTGTAAAGACCAAGAATGACCACATCAAACTAAAGGTGGCAGGGCAGGATGGCTCTGTGGTGCAATTCAAGATCAAGAGGCATACCTCGCTGAGCCAGCTGATGAAGGCCTACTGTGAGAGGCATGGCTTATCAATGAGACAGATTAGATTCAAGTTTGATGGGCAACCCATTAATGAAACAGACACTCCAGCACAGCTGGAGAAGGAAGACGAAGACATCGTTGTGTTCCAGCAGCAGACGGGAGGTGCAGCCTCCAGAGGGACCATTCTGCATCCTGCACTTGCTGTGGAATGGTGAGCGAATGACCAAGCTGATCACAGGAGTCTGCGGGAGCCAAGGACAGTCACCAAACAACCTTCTCTGTCAGGTGCAGTTCCAGTGCAACACAAAACGGCATCTACAGAGACATCTACAACTTAAATTGGGACAGTCAGATTATTTTTTGATTAGATAAAATGAGTTGTGAGGGGCCCAGCGGGATGGCTCAATGGTCTAAAGCCCCTGCTTGGGGAAGCTTGGGCGGCTTCAGGGACTGCAGTTCGATCCCCGGCCCCACGTGCTGCGCCAGCCCTGACCTTGGGGTGGGCTGAGACAGCCATAAAAATGAGTGAATAAACAAAGGTTCTGAAACAAGAATAAAAATAATAAATAAGGCGCCAGGCGTGGTGGCGCACGCCTATAATCCTAGCACTCGGGAGGCTGAGGCAGGAGGATTGGTGCGAGTTCGAGACCAGCCTGGGCTACAAAAGTGAGCTCAGGA
>PVJA010027800.1:0-28185 GCA_004027025.1 Myocastor coypus | reverse complement strand
AAAAAAAAAAAAAAAAAAAAAAAAAAAAAAAAAAAAAAAAAAAAAGAAAAAAAAGAAAGTACTCTTTGTAACCTGAAAAGTGCTCACTTGCAATTTTTTATACAATAGTTGTTTCCTTCTGCAGACATTCCTGTCACTGGACCAATGGTAACTTTTACTTACACATATTCAGTAAGAGTAAGAGAAGGGTTTGTGGGATGTTGCAGGAGATAGGAATCGCACACCAGTTCAAGGGTGGACAGGCTGGTTGGATCTTGTCTCCCTTCTCTCCAACAAAAGCACCCACCTGCTCTGCTCAAGGGATGCCTGTGGAGGAATCAGTAGAAAGAAAGGGGGCCTGGCAGGATGGCTCAGTGGTCTAAAGTGCCTGCAGGCGGCTGCAGGGACGGGGTTCCATCCTCAGCACCACATGCTGCGCCAACCCTGCCCTCAGGGCAGGCTGAGCCGGCCATAAAAATAAACAAACAAACAAACAAAAGTTCTGAAACAAGGGAAAAAAATCTCTTAAAAAAAAAATAGAAAGAGGGTGGGGACACCCAAAAGGTAATTTCTATTGAATTCCAGGTTATCTCACAATCAAAGTCTCTTCATTAGTCACCACAAGACATTTGATCCTTACAAGCTAAAAAAAAGAGCAAAGAGAATGCAAAAGAAAGTATTATAATGGTATTTTACAACTAAAAAGGTATTATAAAAAGAAAAGTGGTAAAAGGTTCTTCTGTTCAGATTTTGTTTGCATTAAGAAGGTGATTTAAGTTTTGAAATGTAGATGTGAGCCTAAAGACTAGATGGCCTTAATCACAGCCTCATTACTGAAAGTAAGGTTTCCCTAATTGCCTTTTCAGTCTAGAGGGTGGAGCTTCTAGATCAGCTGTAATCCAGGCCTGTACAGGGCTACACCTATTCTTAGCTGGATCTATGCAAGCTTTTCAAGGACAGTAGACTTTAAAAAAGAAAAAGGCAATTTAGAACTTCCAGCCAGAGTTCATGTGCCTTTTTCTCTGTGACCTAAAATGGATAGTCCTATCTAAGAAGATCTTTAGGTGACTCTGATAAGCACATTGATATCTTTCGAGGACTGACTCAGTCTTATAAATCAAGCTTTGATTTCTAACAATAAAAGGCAGCATTATAAGCTGCTATTACATTTAGAGATAAATATGATTTTGTTTATTTTAAAGAGATAGCCAGTAGAACTACATGTTGTCACAGGAGCCCAACTAGATCCCTGCTGGCCTAATAGTCAGGCAGCCAATTGGTTAAAAGACATTTTCTAGTGTGTAATCTTAAAGGACCAAGAGCCAGGCGTGGTGGCGCACACCTGTAATCCCAGCACTCGGGAGGCTGAGGCAGGAGGATTGGTGCAAGTTCGAGACCAGCCTGAGCTACAAAAGTGAGCTCAAGGCCAGCCTCAACTGAATAGCGAGACCCTGTCTCAAAAAGACAAAAAAAAAAAAAAAAAAAAAAAAGAAACAGACTTTAAAAGACATCTGCTTTAGCTGTAACTGAGATACTGCAATATATTCAGGTTGCTTACTAATCAAAATTATGCTGTTTTTTACAAATGTAATATATATTATTGTGTAAGACTTAAAAGGTACTTCACTACTTAAAACAGATCCCCAGGGACAGATATATCCTGTCAACACTAAAGACACTGGCTACACAGTATCTAATAGCTTTGGGTCTATAGAGTCAGGGCTTATATTTGTGACATAAAACTCAGAGCCACAGTGTTAAAAGGAAAAATTCCTCAAAGTGCCCCTTGCTTACAATGGAGACCATATCTAAAACACTGAATGGGACATTGGTTTAACCTAAATGCTGCGTATTGATAAGTATATTAAGCTAGCCTGGTTGATTTTTTTTTTTTAATTTTTTTAAAATTTTTATTTATTATTTTTTTCTTGTTTCAGAACCTTTGTTTATCTATTCACTCATTTTTATGGCCTGCTCAACCCACCCCGAGGGAAGAGCTGGCGCAGCATGTGGTGCCGGGGATTGAACCGCGGTCCCTGAAGCCGCCCAAGCCTCCCCAAGCAGGTGCCTTAGACCACTGAGCCATCCCGCTGGGCCCCTGGTTGATTTCTGATGTAACTCTGGTACTTCCTTTTTTTTAGAATTTATTTTATTTATTTTTTCTTGTTTCAGAACCTTTATTTGTTTATTCACTTATTTTTATGGCTGGCTCAGCCCACGCCCTGAGGGCAGGGCTGGTGCAGCATGTGGTGCCGGGGATTGAACCGCGGTCCCTGAAGCTGTCCAAGCTTTCCCAAGCAGGCGCTTTAGACCACTGAGCCATCCCGCCGGGCCCCAACTCTGGTACTTCTTAGTGATGGTAAATATAGGTGCGACCTTATAGATTAGATTTTTCAAAAGTAAGATCGCCTAATGTTTTATAATGCATTATATGTGTGTTAATTAGAAAAGATTATTAGACATGTTTTTAAAATGTTATGATTTCAGTCAATATTTGAATATTTCAATTAAAAGGCAAAAGTGCTTACAAAAAAGTAAAAATAACATGCTGATGTCACTGTTCTCTCACAAAATATAACTAGAAAAATATGCCATACTGTAGATTATTTAAAAGCACTGACAGTAAAAATAAGATGTTAACCCGGTTTTCTTTTTTTTTTGTCTTTTTGAGACAGGGTCTCACTGTGCAGTTGAGGCTGGCCTTGAGCTCACTTTTGTAGCCCAGGCTGGTCTCGAACTCGCACAGATCCTCCTGTCTCAGCCTCCCAAGTGCTGGGATTATAAGCGTGCGCCACCACGCCCGGCTTAATCCGGTTTTCTTAAGTTCTCAGTTTAGAGATAATTATAAGTTAAAGGGACTAATACCAAACTGTCAGACTCCATAAATAGAGGAGTCCAAATGCCAGTGTGTTAGCTCAAATGCTCGTGCTTTCATTATACATGTGCTAATCTCTCAAAAAGTTTGTTTTTTCCTAGAAGATACCAAAGCCCATGTAAAATCTATAGTGAATATGCCTGATTATATCCTTTCCTGGGATCCACCAGATTTTATAAAGTCATTACTGGTTACTTGGTAAAAATAATTTTGACTATATTCATAATTGTTCCACTGATGTTATTTAGTCCATATATGTTTAAAAGTTTCTTTGGCTTTCCCTTCTCCAGATTTAAAGTGATTCCACCTACCCAAGATAAAAATGCCTGGTGTCTATTGAGGGCCTTTATTTTTTTATTTTATTTTATTTGTCTTTTTTTGAGACAGGGTCTCGCTATGCAGTTGAGGCTGGTCCTGTGCTCACTTTTGTAGCCCAGGCTGGTCTCGAACTCACACCAATCCTCCTGCCTCAGCCTCCGGAGTGCTGGGATTACAGGCATGAGCCACCACGCCCGGCTATATTGAGGGCCTTTAGATAGGACCTCTGGAGAGTATCTCTGACTGCCAGTTCACAACTACAACCCCTTTCCGCCTGAAGAAGCCAGAACAGTCATCATCCATGGGTCCTCACGGCAGTTTGGGTTACTTCTTCAGAGGAGGGAATGTTGTAGGCAGCTGAATTAGATAGAAATATTATAGGCAGTCAGACAGGGCCAGGCCCTCAAGAACGACATGGAAGACAAGGTGACTTTGCCACTAGAGACAGACACGCCTCTACCAGATCTCAAGACAAGAGTAAACAGAAGCCTTGGGAGGCTGAGGCAGGAGGATCAGTGCAAGTTCGAGACCAGCCTGGGCTACAAAAGTTAGCTCAAGGCCAGCCTGAACTGCATAGTGAGACCCTGTCTTAAAAAGACAAAACAAAACAAAACAAAACAAAACAAAACAAAAAAACCCAAGCAAACAAAAAAAACAGTAAACAGAAGCAACTACATATTTCCTTAAGGGTGGGCATCAGGGATTGATATGCTAAATAAGTATCAATCATCTTAAAAGACCCTGGAAACAGTCATGAGCCCAAGCTCAATAGGTGGTATTCTTGCCCGCTTGCTACGTGACTTCCCATTGGATCCCGATGTTAAGCAATTTTACCCAAGCAATGGTGCTTATAATCTCATTGGCTGGCCATAGCCTTTGTCCCACCTCATACCCATCTAATCTAGTTCCCATGTCTTCTCTATAGAAGTCCCTGGAAGAGACAACTTCTGGGGGACACCTACTCGGGACCCCCCTCCTGTCCCTCTCTTGGACAGGAGCTTTCTTTCTCCTAATAAATATATTCTGCTCATTAAAAAAGAAAAAAATTAGTGTCTGGAACCTTGCTAGATAAGAGGGTGTGTTACTGGAAGAGGAAATGAGACACAGATAGATGAAAAGAAAGGCCCATTTCAAAGGAGTTCTGATTTTGCCCTCTCTCTCCCTCCCCCCTCTCGATAAATAGATTTCCAGAAATGGAATTATTGGGTGAAGGGTATGGACATGGTTAAGGCTTCTGAGTCAGGCTGCCAAAGTTCTTTCCCAAGTAGCCATCCTCATCCACCCTCCCACTGGCACTGTAGGAGTGTGCCTGATAACTATTCAAAACATCGCTATCTATGAGCTAAGAGAACAAAGTACAAGGCTCTGGACATTTCTTGAGCAAATTTTACAGGGTTTGTCAGACTTAGAGGGTGTCAGGAGGGTAGTCCTGGTTTGAGGGCCAGGTCTTGGCTTGAACATTCAACTGAGCCCTGACAATATTTCCAGTTTTCTTACTTACTGAGTACAACTGCTAAACACAGGATTCAGACTGGACTGTTTTTTTTTTTTTTAATATATTTGGTACAGTGTCTCAGTACTTAGCCTCCTGTTTTTAGCCTCCTCAGTGCTGGGATTACAAGTGGGTGCCACCAAACTGATCTTGGTGGCCTCTGCCTTAGTGGAACTATCTTGCTGACCCTAGGCTGATTTTTAAGGTCTTCTTTTGAGGTTTACTGTTTTCCATTAGGAAGGTGCTGGTCACTGAACCCAGGACCTCATGCATTCTAAGTAACAGCAGTGAGCTAAGCCCTCAGCCCATAGCATTATGATTTTACAACTCTATCATAACAGCTTTTTTATAGCTTTAAAAGCTTTGGAGCATTTAACAAAGGAATTTGTCCCCAGAGGAATTTGTCTCTAGGGCAAGTTGCTACCCTGTGGCAGAACTCCTGATCAAAATGAGGCCCATGGATAACTAGATTTGTTTATTGCTCCCTGAGAGACTTTTGGGGGACTTCTGGATGACCCTGCTTGATTTATGAGCCTATAAGCACCTTGTGGGGCAAAAGCCTGGGACAAATGAATTATGTCAACATGCTCCAAATCCAACTCACCTTGCCCAACGTTCCCTTTCCACCCACTAGTTGCACCACTGACCTTGCAGTCACTTGGAAGGTCATTGCCTCTTTTGTTACTATGGTGACAGCCACCAAGCCCCCACAGCCTATTCTCAAGTTCCTACTTGCTCAGCACACTCTGATTTCTTTCTCTCCTCAGGAATTTCTGTCAGTACATTTGGCTTAAACTTTGATTACACTGCTCATTTGACGTAGGTGTTCTTATGTCTTGATTTACCTAGTGTGCAGCTGCTCCTTGATAGGTTCTGGCTCTAGCATGAACTGCTAAAATTATTATGGTGGTCATCTAATACAGCCAATGCCCTTAAAACAAAAGACCACCTCTACCCTTCTTCTCCAAGTCAACCCAGGACATAATTTACTTTCACCCTTCCTGCCACCTCAGGGAAGACCCCCAATCAGCTCCATCAAGTGTATCTAAACATCCCCTCCAAACTCCACTCCTGGAAAAAGGCCATAACATCCTCAGCCTTCCTTTGTCTAATCAAAAGACAAGAGAGACAATTCCTTATCCTTCCCCACATTCTCTCCTGTGTCCTCAAAGAAAATAAAGCCCCTTTCTTTTTTTCCTTGTCTGTTTTTTTGATATGCCATGAACCTATCACTCCAGATAAAAAACACCATCTCATACCTCTATGTATAGTCCCTGTCATCTACTTTTCCAGCCCTGTACATAACCATGGACCTTTATTCTCAGTATGTCTACCTCAGTAGTATGGGCTGGCTTCTGGGTAGTAAAGAAAATCTAGAAAATAATCACCTTCATGAACCTTACAGTCCTATGGAGGAATAAAGCAATAAGATAAATAAAATACATTGCATGTTAGATGTTAGTTAAGAAAAGGCAGGGATGTGAGATATAAAGTATATGATAGTGAGAGGTAGGATGCTGCAGTATTAGACAGAGTATTCATACTCTTGAGTGAAACATAAAGGAGGTTAAAGTGTTTGCCCTGTGAACTCTGGAGGAAGAGAGAATAGAATGTACAAAGGTTCCCAGGCAGGACTATGCTCATGCCGTGTAGAAATAGAAAGATTGGCTGAATTTTCACCCTACATTTGAAAAATAGTAAGTTCAAGTCCTCAGGAATCCCTCACTAAGACATGGGTCTATGCAGGCGGTTACACAGTCCTCAGTCTTTCACTGTACTTCCACTGCGCATGCACTGGAAACCAGCTGGAATTCTCCTCTCCTGGAGCTAAGCCCCATTCTTCCTCCATGCCTAGAGCGCCCCCTAGGAAGAGGGTGTGCCACTGCGGTGCACCATTGTGGTGCAAGTTCCTCAGCATGCAAGGCAATTTGGCCATCCACTAACTCTGCCTCTGGCTTGTACAATGCCTTCTGCTTTTCATTTTTTTTTTTTTTCAATCCTCCACTTTGAAAGGAATCATTTGATTCCATACTAGATTATTTCAGTCAGATTTTTTTTTCTTTTCTGTGTGTCTTTTACTGTTGACATGTTCCTGTTCAGGTTTACAAATTTGTTTCCTATAATTATTACAAAATAAACCCTCTCCTAACTTTGCTGGATTGATGTGTTATTGTCTTTCCTTTGATCTCTTGGCATCAGTGTTGGTCTACTGTCACCATTTGTGGTTTTTAAAAAAATTTTTAATTTTATTCATTTTTTTTTTTCTTGTTTCAGAACCTTTGTTTCTTCACTCATTTTTATGGCTGGCTCAGCCTGTCCCGAGAGCAGGGCTGGCGCAGCATGTAGTGCCGGGGATCGAACCACGGCCCCTGAAGCCGCCCAAGCTTTCCCAAGCAGGCGCTTTAGACCGCTGAACCATCCCACCAGGCCCACCATTTGTGTTTAATGTGTCCAAAATTCTAGCTAATGCAGTGACTAGAGACAAACATCGTGTAACTATGGAAAAGAAGACAGAATATAGATTTTCTGTATAGATTTTCTGAGTTATACCTCAATATCTCCTGAATATAAACTGGAAAAAGGTGGAAATATTAACAGATATTTAACAATAACAAACCAGAAACCTGACATGGTGGCACATGCCAGTAAGCCCAGCACTCAGGAGGCTGAGGCAAGAGGATCACCTTGGGTTCAAGGCCAGTCTGCATTTACAAAGTGAGTGCAAGGCCAGCCTAAACTTAGCAGACCTGTTTGTTTCATTTTATTTTACTTTTTGTGGGACTGGGGTTCAAACTCATGACCTTGCACTTGCCAGGCAGGCACTTGTGCCACGGAGCTATCTCTCTAGCCCCAGCAGACCTGTTTTAATTAATCAACAAACAAACACACCAACCAACCAGAACCAGCTGGTAAATGGGAAAAATTTGCATTCATGATAGCAACATAGAAACCATAAAATACTAAAGAATAATCTTAAATATGAGGGCATATGCAGTTCTCCTATGCCTCCCTCTTCTCTCATCTCCACCTCCTTCCTTTCTTCCCTCCCTTCTTCCCCAGTATTGGGAATTTAAGAGAGGACTCATACATGCTAGGCAAGCACTCTACTACTGAGCTACATCTACCATTTATACCTTAATTTTAATTTTTTAAAATCTTGTGTGTGTGTGTGTGTGTGTGTGTGTAACCAGGGATTGAACTCAGGCCCTTGGGCTTATTCTACTGCACTATCTTCCCAGCCCCTATACTTTAATTTTATATAAAAAATGAGTCCTGCAAAATGGCCTGGGCTAATTTGAACTTGCAGTTCTCCTGCCTCAGACTCCCAAGTAGCTCAGGATTTAGGTCTGTGCCACCATTCCTCCTGCTCCTCTATATTTGAGGGTTCCACATACTTGAATTTGACTAGATATAGACAAAAAAGTTCGAAAAAAATTAAGTGGGTACTGAACATATACAGACATTTTTCTTATTTATTTATTTATTTTTTGTGGAACCAGGGTTCGAACTCACGACCTTGCACTTGCCCAGCAGGCACTTGTGCCTCGGAGATATCTCCCCAGCCCCTCTTTTCTTTTTAAGAAAGTGTAATTAGTATATGGTCTGCAGAGCCTCATTATACCCAGTGAACTTGTAGTGATCCTCCTGTTTTTAGCCTCTCGAGCCCTGGGATTTTTTTTTTTTTTTTTTTTTTTTTTGGTCTTTTTGAGACATGGTCTTGCTATGCAGTTCAGGCTGGCCTTGAACTCACTTTTGTAGCTCAGGCTGGTCTCCAACTCTCATCAATTCTCCTGCCTCAGCTTCCCAAGTGCTGGGATTAAAGATGTGTGCCACCACGCTGGGTCCAGCCCAGCTTTTTCTTTTCATTATTTCCTAAACCTTATAGTGTAACAACTATTTACCTAGTATCTACCTTGGTTAGGTATTATAAGTAATGGAGAGAACATATACTGCAAGATCTACATGGGTTAGGCGCAAATACTTCCCCATTTTATACAAGGGATGTCTTAGTTACTGTTTTCTCCTTGCTGGGACGAAAACCCAACACTCAAAATGAGGGAAGGGAAGGTTTATTTAGCTCACAGTTTACTGGAGGTTTCAAGACACTGGAGGACAGGCTGGGGCGCTGCAGTGTCCAGGATGGCCCTCTCCACATCTCTGAGAGACTGCCGGCCTCGGGGGCAGCGCTGTGCTGTCAATTCCAGGATTTGCGCCCCTCTGGCCCCGCCCCCGAGCCCCGCCCCGTTATCTGGCCCCACCTCTCAAGTCACTCACTGCTCCTCCAGCTGCATCTGACCCATGACTTACCTGAGGCTTTGAGGGGACAACTACACACAAATCATAACAAGGGGCTTGGCTGTCCTCAGATTCAGGGATCCCGGAACTAATCTCTCATGAATACTGATGGACAACTGTATCCTTTCTCTGGCCTAAGTTTGAGTTTGTTGAGAGCACAGGCTGTTTAACCCTCTTGAGTCCTACTTTGGAAGTCATAATGTTCTAGGAATTTTTTCAGTACTGGGAGTGAAACCCAGAGCCTTACACAGACTAGGCAAATGCTGTACCACTGAGCTACTCCCCCATTCCCAGAGAAATGCTTTGTTTTCTTTTCTTTTTTCTTTTTTTTACATTGAGATTGGACTTAGGGACTTTGCAAGAAGCTACATTGCCAACGGTTTTAAAGTTTCAAATTTTGAGACAAAGGTTTGTTGTCATTAAGTTGCCTAGGCTGGGTTTAAACATGTGATACAGGCCCAGGGAGATAGCTCTGTGGCACAAGTGCCTGCCTGGCAAGTGCAAGGTTGTGAGCTTGAACCCTGGTCCCGTAAAAAAAAAAAAAATAGTGATTCTCTTGCTACTGCTCCTCCCACAGTGCTGGATCATAGGTGTGCATCACCACCCTGGCTGGGAACCACATTTTTATTTTTTACTTATTTATTTATTTATTTATTTTGCCTTTTTGAGACAGGGTCTCGCTGTGCAGCTCAGGCTGGCTTTGAGCTCACTTTTGAAGCCCAGGCTGGTCTCGAACTCGCACAGATCCTCCTGCCTCAGCCTCCCGAATGCTGGGATTACAGGCGTGAGCCACCACGCCCGGCAAGGGAACCACATTTTTAGTAGAGGTCACTGGAAGAGAAATGCTGCTGAGATTGTAACAAGAGAGATATGGTGGCTGAAAGCAAGTGAAAGCCGGGCATTGTGGCGCACGCTTGTGATCCCAGCACTTGGGAGGCTGAGGCAGGAAGAGGATTGGTGTGAGTTCAAAACCAACCTGGGCTACAAAACTGAGCTTAAGGCCAGCCTGAACTGCATAGCAAGACCCTGTCTCAAAAAGACAAAAAAAAAAAAAAAAAAGCAAGTGAAAAAGTTAAGATTTCTGCTGAAGATAAGGAATAAGTACATTAAGTACATCCTAACTATACTTTAGTCAGAAGATACTTATGGAGCCCTTCCGTGTTCCATGCCAGGCACTGTTCTAAACACTAAAGACATGGTAGTAAATGTGGAGCATGGTGGTACGTGCTTATAATTCCAGCACTCAGGAGGCTGAGGCAGGAGAATTACCACAAGTTCAAGGCCAGACTGGGTTACACAGTGAATTCAAGACCAGTTAGGTTTCTACAATGAAACCATGTCTTTAAAAATAAGAAATGAAAAAGGTTGGGGCTGTCGTTGAGTGTGAGGGCCCTGGGTTCCACCCTTCATACTGGAAACAACAAAACAAAACAAAACATAACAAAACACCAACGCTGACAAAAATCCTGTCCTCGATGAATGGGTGGGGGTGATGAACCAGACACATAAGCAAAATATATAGCATGCCAGATGGTGAGCTATTCTATGGAGAAAACTGGGAGAGGGCAAGGAAAGAGGGGAAATTGTGGGGCAGATGGTGATTTCAAAATACGTTTGCTATGAAACTTCTGTGTGTTGCTGTTGCCATCTTGTCTGTCTGAATTCATGCCTTCATCTATATCTTTCCAGATTTTAGGATTTTAAAAATAATTGATAATGTTTTTCACAGCACAGAATTTAGAAGGGCAGCTGAGTATAGTGGCCATGCCTGTTGTCTTAGTTACTCTTCTATTGTTGCTGGGACAAATACCTGACACTCAAAATGAAGGAAGGAAAGGTTTATTTAGCTCACAGTTACTGGAGGTTTCAGTCCTTATTCTGCTGGCCCAAGGCTGAGTGGAACAGGGCAGAGAACATCCAGTTCATGGCAGTGGAACAGCAACAAAATAGTGGCAGAGGCAGCCAACCAAACAGGGCAGCTGAGAGCAACAGCTACATCTGGAATCTGTCTCTCTGTCTCTCTTTATATTACATTCAGGCTCTCCGCCTTAGCCCCCACTTTAGGCTACACCCATAATCCCAGAAGTACTTCGACCCATAATCCCATCAGTACTAAAACCTGTAATCCCAGGGATCATGGATCAAGTCTCAAACTCTAGAAGTTCCCGCCCAATGACTACATGAGGCTTTGGGGGGACAACTAGACATAAACCATAACACCTGTAATCTCAGCACTTGGGAGGCTGAGGCAGGAGGGTCACCATGGGTTCAAGGCCAGCCTGGGCTATCCAGTGAGTCCAAGTCCAGCCTGAACTACCTGCCTCCATCTCCTAAGTACTGGGATTACAGGTGTGCACAACCATGCCCAGTTTACTGTTCTGAAACTTGTGTTTCTTTTTAAGATAGCTCTATATTGCTATGTAAAGAAATTTCATATTGTGCTTTTTGAGGGATTGATTGAAGCTAGGGCCTCACAATGCACTCTGCCACTGAGCTGTATCCCTTCTAATAACCTCCTCTTTCTAAATGACCTTATATATATCCTATATATATATTATATATCATAATTTAGCTGGGTGTGGTGGCACATGCCTATAATCCCAGAACTTGGGAGGCTGAGGCGGGAGGATCAGTGTGAGTTCGAGACCAGCCTGGACCACAAAATTGAGCCCAAGGCCAGCCTGAACTTCATAGCGAGACCCTGTCTCAAAAAGACAAAAAAAAAAAAAAAAAAAAAAAAAAAAAAAAAAAAAAAAAAAAAAAAAAAAAAGCATATATCATAATGTAACCACTTCCCTAGACTGCTTTGAACTTGTTAGTGTTATGAACAGTGTTCCACTACAGAACTTTGCACTCAGGTAATTTCACAAACAATAAAGTCTATCTGTAGACTAGATCATTAGAAGCAAAATTGTCTAAGGGTGATAATATATTTTCTTTGGAAAGATATGTGCTCCATGGAGTTCAGGCCAATTTTCACTCTTCCAATAATGAAAAAAGTGCTCATTTTCTCACCCATTCACTAGCAAGGTTTTATTATTATTATTATTATTATTATTATTATTATTATTATTTTGTGTGTGTGTGTTTAGTACAAGGTCTACAGGGTCTCACCATGAAGATCGGACTTGTAATGATCTATCTGTTTTCAGCCTCTCAAATGCTGGGATTACAGGCACATGCCCAATCTCAATTGCTGTCTCAGCATGCCCTGGGGGCAGAGCTGGCACTGGGTATTGAACCCCACCCACGGCACTCTGACTAAGCAGGCACTTTAGTCTGCTGAGCTATCTGGCCCTTTAAATTTTTAAATCTTTACCTGTGAGCTAAATGAAAAGGTAGCACATGTGCTCAAGCTTATGCTGTATGTATCAGCTCGGGCTGCTGTAAGAAAATGTCATAGAGGGTTGGCCAAATAGCTGAGTGAGCTGGGGGTGGTGGCTCACGCCTGTAATCCCAACACTCGGGAGGCTGAGGCAGGAGGATCGGTGTGAGTTCGAGACCAGTGCTGGGGCTTTCATTCCTGAGACTGTCATGCCAGCAGAGACAGCAATTCAGACTGGCGATGGTGGTGCGTGCCTGTAATCCCAGCTCTTGGGAGGCTGCAAACAGGTGGATCACTATGAGTCTGATCTAGTAGTGAGACCCTGAACACCCTGTGGACCCTTCCCTAAAAATAAAAATAAAAAATGTCATACAGTAGGTGGCTTAAACAATAGAAATTTATTGTCTCACAGTTCTGGAAGCTAGGAGGTCCAACATCAAAGTGCCGTTTTGGTTTCTAGTAAGAGCTCTCTTTCCCATCTTCTTTCTGTGTCCTTGCCTGAACATGTCGGGTGGGCAGGGCTGGTGTCTCTTCTAGCTCTCTGGTGTCTATTTTTACAAGAATACTCATCCTACTGGATTGGCCCTCCACCCTTATGATCTTGCTTAACCCCAATCATTTCCAATTAATCATTTCCATAACCACTTCAACTATAGCTACTCTGGGAATCAGCCCTTCAACATATGAATTTGTGGGATACAAATATTCCCTTGGCAATATCATACTCTACATCAGAGATTCCATACTGGAGAAGAATCACATGCATGTGGTAAATATGTATTCACTATGGTAGTGTCCCTGTCTCACCAGTGCTCTGAGAAGCTGAGGTAGATATAATGCCTGTGGGCATAATTTGGGTGATATAATAACTCAGGAGAGTCAAAGTGAAAAATACGAAGTGCTTTTTTTTTTTTTTTTGGCTGGATCAGCCCACCCTGGGGGTGGTGCTGGCATGGCATGTGGTGCTGGGGTTTGAACCATGGTCCCTGCGTGCTTTCCTAAGCTTGCCTAAGCAGGTGCTTTAGACCACTGAGCTATCTCACTGGCCCAAAAAGTACAAAGTGCTAGGGATTTTGGTTAGTGAAAAGGTCCTGGGGTCAGTCCACAGTACTGCGAAAGAAAAGAAAAGGTAATAAATCGAGCAATTTTTTTGCCTTTTAAATTACTATTAAAGCCGGGCGTGGTGGCTCATGCCTGTAATCCCAGCACTCAGGAGGCTGAGGCAGGAGGATTGGTGCAAGTTTGAGACTAGCCTGGGCTACAACAGTGAGCTCGAGGCCAGCCTGAACTGCATAGCGGGACCCTGTCTCAAAAAGACAAAAAAAAAAAAAAAAAAAAAAAAAAAAAAAAAAAAAAAAAAAAAAAAAAAAAGAAAGAAATTACTATTAATAAGAAATTACAATGTGACAGTTTCAAAACATGTTAGTAGAACATTCACAATAATTGATACAATGCATGTTGTCCTCATTATAGTCATACAGGGCACAGGGTGTAGACATGATAAATTTTCTAATGGTCATTGGTATAACAGATTTCTCTTTGATCTGAGAGAAGGTAGTTGTATACATAGTCAAATGTTCCATAACTGCAGTGGGTTACTGGTGAAACTGGCAATGTTGGAAGCTGTTGATTTGAGTCTTTTACAGCTCAGCATACTAAACTACCCTTAAGTTTTATGCATCATGTGTAAGCTTTTCTGCTGGGTGCTCAAGGGCAAGTTAAAGCAAGACCTGTATAACAAAACATGTATTTTTTTGTACCTCTCAAGGTCAGTCAAATCCCCTCAGGATTTACTTTGGAACCATGTACAGTGCTTTGTAGAACTGTTGGTGTCAGCCGTCTGGATGCATCATGGCCATTGCTTGACCAGTGCTCTCTATGAAAGCCCAAGAGAATGTTTTCTCTCCAGGTGACTCTCCTTAGGCACACTATTTACCATCAATCCCTAAATTTGGGCTGGTGAGATAGCTTAGTGGTCTAAAATACCTGCTTAGAGCCGGGCGTGGTGGCGCACGCCTGCAATCCCAGCACTCGGGAGGCTGAGGCAGGCAGGAGGATCGTTGTGAGTTCGAGACCAGCCTGGGCTACAAAAGTGAGCTCAAAGCCAGCCTGAACTGCACAGTGAGACCCTGTCTCAAAAAGCAAAAAAAAAAAAAAAAAAAAAAAAAAAAAAAAAAAAAAAAAAAAAAAAAAAAAAAAAAACCTGCTTAGGCAAGCTTAAGCAACCACTGAGATCATGGTTCAATCTTCAGCACCACATGCTGTGCCAGCCCCAGCCTCAACCTCACCCCCAGGGAAGGCTGAGCAAGCCATAACATAAATAAACAAATAAATAAAGTATTTTTAAAAAATCAAACACTTTGAAAGAGCATTTAACTATAGTTGAATTTATCATGGGAAGAATCATTGTGAATGGAAGGAATATGGGAACACTTTTTAGACGTTGATTTTAAGTTGTTAAATGCCAGAGACCCTATGCTGGAGAAGTAGCATGGGAATAGGTGGGCACACATAACTTTCTGGGGCGATCACACATTTGTTCAACATCAGAAGAGTTGTTTGGGAGAAAACCATGTGGGCACATCAAATGTGGATGAGTCTCTACAGCTTAGGTATTATTAAGCATCAGAGATTTCCCACTGGGGAAAATCCCTGTGAATGCAAGCAGTGTGGGGAAACATGCTGGCACCAATGCGCTTTAACAGTCTGGGGAGTTCATGTAGGAAGCAAGTCCCTTTAACTGTAAGATTCCAGAAAAGCCTTTCTTCATGCCCACATCTTACTATCCATCACTGAACCCACTCAGGAGGGAACCCTATAAATTATTAAATGTGATGAAACCTTTAATCCAAATCTCACTCCACATCAAAGAATTAACTCTGAAGAGAAGTCCTGTGAATGTCATAAATGTGGGAAGTCCTTCAATAAATTATAGCTCATATTTTTTCTACCCTAGAGAATTTATGCTGGTAAGAAACTATTTGAATGTTGTAAATATGGAAATGCTGTTTGGCCTATGTCAATTTCTACGAGAACACCAAAGAACTCATTTCAGAAGGAATGGAAGTGAGGATAACTTTAGCCAGATTCCTACCTGAGAACTTACTTTGCAAAACAGGATGATTAGTTTGAGCAACTCAAATGTATTAGTGGATTTGTTTTATAATGCAAAGTTGCTGGTTGAACTGTGTATATACCACTTCCACTCAGACATACACTTTTTGCTCTTTATATTATACTAAAATATATTTCCTGTACAATTTATTATCTTAACTATTTTTTTTTTTTTTGAGATAGAATCTCGCTATGCAGTTCAAGTTGGCCATAAGTTCACTCTTGTAGCCCAGGCTGGTCTCGAACTCACACTGATCCTCCTGCCTCAGCTTCCCAAGTGCTGGGATTACAGGCATGTGCCACCATGCCCAGTAACCATTTCTTTTTGAGAAGGATTTTTTTTTTTGGCTGGCTCAGGCTGCCTTAAGTGAGGGTCTGGGGACCAAACCACCATCCCCTGTGCCTGACTCTGATTGCCTGTGCAGGTGGCTTAAAGCACGGAGCTAACTCGCAAGCCTCCTATCTTAAACGTTTCCTTCCTTCCTTCCTTCCTTCCTTCCTTCCTTCCTTCCTTCCTTCCTTCTTTCTTGCTTTTTCGTCTTTTTGAGACAGGGTCTCGCCATGCAGTTCAGGCTGGCCTTGAGCTCACTTAAAAAAAAAAAAATTTATGGCCGGCTCAACCTGCCCTGAGGATGGGGCTGGCGCAGCATATGGTGCCAAGGATTGAACTGCGGTCCCTATAGTTGTCTAAGCTCTTTTAGGCAGACTCTTTAGACTGCTGAGCCATCTTGCAGGCCCCCTTGAGCTCACTTTTGTAGCCCAGGCTGGTCTCAAACTTGTACCGATCCTCTTGTCTCAGCTATAGGCATGCACCACTATGCCCTGCTCTCTTAAACATTTCTAAGTGTGCAGTTCTAGGACTTTAAGTACATTTGCCTTGCCATGAACAATCACCACCCTTCCTCCCCTGAACCTTTCCTTCTACCCAAAAGGAAACTCCACAGTGGTCTCAACATGAATTTCCTACACCCATCTCCAGCACATAATAACAACCATTTTGTTTTCTGTCTATTATTTTGACACTTTCAAGAACTCAAAAAGAGTAATCTTGGGGTTGGGGAAATAGCTCAGTAGAATAAACACTTGCCTAGCAAGAGCAAGGGCCTGAGTTCAATCCCTGGCCCTACAGAAAGAAAGAAGGAAAGAAGGAAAGAAAGGAGGAAAGAAAGAAGGAAAGAAAGGACGAAAGAAAGAAGGAAGGAAAGGAGGAAAGAAAGGAGGAAAGAAAGAAGGAAAGAAAGGAGGAAAGAAAGAAAGAAAGAAAGAAAGAAAGAAAGAAAAAAAAAAAAGAAAGAGGAATCCTATATAATTTGTCTTTTTGTTACTGGCTTATTTTACTTAGCCTAATATTTTCACAGTTCATCCATACTCTGTAGCATATATCAGAATATCATTCTTTCTCTTCCTCCTTATTTGGTTTGCAGTGCTGTGGATCAAAGCCAGGGTCTTACATGTACTGTGCATGTGATCTGCTACTGAGCAGCACCCCTCTCAACTATTCCATCTGAAAGGCTGAATATTCTTCATTTCTGCTATGAGCTATTAAATAATAAACTTGAAGAGAGTTTATCTTCTGTCTTTCATTTTTTAGAGCATCAGGAGTGCCAACACACACACACACACACACACACACACACACACACACACACACACCCATATACCTGCTATACCAGATAGAAAAACAAATATGTACTTCTTGCATTTCTTTCTTTCTTTCTTTCTGTTATAGTTTATGTCTAGTTGTCCCCTCAAAGCCTGATGGAGTCATTGGGCGGGGACTTCTAGAGTTTGAGACTTGATCCATGATCCCTGGGATTATAGGTTTTAGTACTGATGGGATTATGGGTGGAAGTACTTCTGGGATTATGGGTGTAGCCTAGGGCGGGAGCTAAGGTGGAGAGCCTGAATGTAATATAAAGAGAGACAGAGACAGACTGGAGCTCTAGCTGTTGCTGTTGCTCTGCTGCTGTGTTTGGCTGGCTACCTCTGCCGCCATTTTGTTGCTGTTCTGCCGCCATGAACTGGATGCTCTCCGCCCTGCTCCACTCAGCCTTGGGCCAGCCGAATATGTACTGAAACCTCCACGAACTGTGAGCTAAATAAACCTTTCCTTCCTTCATTTTGAGTGTTGGGTATTTGTTCCAGCAACGAGCAAAAAGTAACTAATATACTTTCTTTCTTTCTTTCTTTCTTTCTTTCTTTCTTTCTTTCTTTCTTTCTTTCTTTCTTTCTTCTTTTTTATTTATTATGATTGGCTCAGCCTGCCCTAGGGGTGGGGCTGGCGCAGCATGTGGTGCCAAGGATCGAGCCACAGTCCCTGCAGTTGCCTAAGCTTTCCTAAGCAGGTGCTTTAGACCACTGAACCATCTTGCTGACCCATACTTCTTGCATTTCTGTTCTGAAACAATCTAGTGCTAATACATGAAGATTGGCTCAATCTGTTGAGAAGACACAGAAAGAGAGGCAGACAGATTCAGAGTTTCATAAAGGGCAATTCACTGGGTGACTGTCTGACTAAAGAGTGGTCCCAGGGACCGGGGAGATAGCTCAGTAGAATCAGCAACTGCCTGGCAAGTGCAAGGTCCTGAGTTCAATTCCCGGTACTGCCAAAAATAAATAAATGAATAAATAAATAAATAAATAAATAAATGGTATCCTAGATACTAGGAGCAAGACCAGTTGGATATTCACTGGATCAGAAAGAAGGCATATTTATAGGTTAGAACAAAAGTGCCTTCCTGCTGGCTAGAATATGTCTAGTTTGTCCTTTTTTTTTTGGTTGGCATTTTTTTTTTTTTTTTTTTTGCTGGACCACGGTTTGAACTCACAATCTTGCACTTGCCAGGCAGGTACTTGTGCCATGGAGCTATCTCTCCAGCCCCTTGGTTGGTCTTTTTGAGACAGGGTCTCGCTATGCAGTTCAGGCTGGTCTCGGACTCACACCGATCCTCCTGCCTCAGCCTCCCAAGTGCTGGAATTATCAGCATGCACCACCATGCCTGGTCCTGCACTTTTGTTTTCGAAACATGTTTTATTCTCTCTCTCATTTTCTCCCTCCTTCCCTCCCTCCCTCCCTCCCTCTCTTTTTTTTTTCTTTCAAGACAAGGTCTTGCTGCATAGTGCAAGCTAGCTTTAAACTTGCTTATGTAGTGCCAGTGCGTGGTGAATACCTGTAATCCCAGCACTTGGGAGGCTGAGACATGAGGATCAATGTGAGTCTGAGACCAGCCTGAACTACATAGCAAGACCCTGTCTCAAAAAGACAAAAATAAACAAATAAATAAAATAAAATAAATAAACCTGCTTGTGTTGTCCAGGCTGGCCTCGAACTCAGGGTGATCCTCTTGTCTCAGCCTTCAGAGTTTTGAAATTACAGATGTGTGCCACCATGCCCAACCCTAGTTTATTTTAAGATCATTTCAGAGTCAGGCACATTCCTGTGGAAAATGTAAAGATTCACATAAATTCATTTTTTTTCTGTTATAGTTTTCTGCAGATGTATGCAGATAAAGAAACTCTAGTTTTACCCTGGGGCAATACAGATGGTTATAACTCAAGGTGGCTCTAATAATGCCAAGAGCAGTTCACATAATCATGTAATCTCACTTAACATAAACACTTCAAGTGTCTTTGTCTATAAGGATCTGTAATGCTTCGCACTTTACTGGTTCTGGGGATTAAACTCAGGGCCTTTACACGGAGTTACATTCCCAAACCTTAAAAAAAGAAAAATTTATGTTAGCTGGGCATGGTGGCGCACTCCTGTAATCCCAGCACTTGGGAGGCTGAGGCAGGAGGACTGGAGCGAGTTTAAGACTAGCCTGGAGTACAAAAAGTGAGCTCAAGGCCAGCCTGAACTGCACAGTGGGACCCTGTCTCAAAAGACAAAAACAAAAACAAAAACAGCAAAACAAAACAAAAAACCCAAAAACATGTTAAGACATGGTCTTGCTAGCTACACTAAGTTGCCTACTGTGGGAGTTCCTTCTGGTTCTTGTCTCAGCCCAAGAAGTCTAAATTTATAATCCTAAAAACACATTATTGGAATTCCACCAAGTGAATTTCAATCTCCCACTCCCAGCACAATCCATAGTGACGATAAAGACACTAAGACATACATATATATATATGAGCCAAGGGGCCCTAAGTCCTGAGGCTTTCTGGAACAGAGTGACCCAGGACCCCATCTGGATCTTATTCAGTGGAGAAGGGGAAGTCACTTGAGAAAGGGAATTGTGGGAAGAAGGTGAGCCCAGTGAGCTGGGCTAGGTAGGAGGTCTGCATTTACCACTGACATATTCAGAAAGGATACGTTGAGAAAGTCATTTGTATTATGCTATTCAGATAGTATCCAATATTTTGGGGGTCTGGTGCTTCAGCTCTGGTGTGTAATCTCTCAAGCCCTAGGGAGTCAGCCTCTATCTTGAGGCTCGATCCCAGCTGACAGTGTGGAGCATTGGCTCTTCATCCTGTCTCGACCTAGCTCGTATTGGAGAGCAGCAGGTGTGAGTTATCAAGGAAACACATATACCATCTTCAAAAACTACCATCAGCACCTTGGCTAGACCAATACACACTGCTTAAGGCCAATTGAAAGGATAATGAGCCGAGTGTGGTGGCACATGCCTGTAATCCCAGCACTTGGGAGGCTGAGGCAGGAGAGTCGGTGTGAGTTTGAGACCAGCCTGGGCCACAAAAGTGAGCCCAAGGGCAGCCTGAACTGCATAGCGTGACCCTGTCTCAAAAAGACAAAAAAAAAAAAAAAAAAAAAAAAAAAAAAAAAAAAAAAAAAAAAAAAAAGGATAATGAGAAGTCCTAGCCAGCTCTGTACATATCCATATGAGGAAATAGGGTCAGGCTCAGTCAAAATGGAGACAGTTGTTCTTCTTTCAAGGAGAGCTGCTCAGGGGGTCCTCCACAGCCTAGGTTGTGCTTAAATAGTAATCTTCTACCTCAGCCTGCCAAAGTGCTGGGAATGTAGGAATGCACCATCATGCCTGCCTCTTAATATTTTTAAAATAAGTCATTTCTTATCCAGTATTAGGTAATACTTGTTATACCTCACCATTCCTTGTTAATGCACACAAAGCCATTGTCCATTTGTTCCCCTCTGGAAGTTCTTTCAAGACAGAACAGCTGGACAAAGGTGGAGTAAAGAAGCTGGGTTCCTCAGTGAAACTTAAGGAGCCACTAGTTCTCTTGAATGTTTCTGTATGACTCTGACAGGGAAGGCCACTGGAAAGACTGTGCTTGGTGGGACACAATGAAAAAGGCCTCTGGTTTTCTTCCTCATTGTCCTCATCCTCATCCCTGTTGTTGTCCTCTCTCCTCCTCCTCCTCTTCTTCCTCCTCCTCCTTCTTCTGGAGAGAAAACCTGAGACATAGGGTGTGCACACTGAACTACATTTTTTTTTGAGAAGGTCACACTCTTTAGTTCATGCTGGTCTTAAGCTTACGTTATAGCCCAGACTGGCCTCAAACTCCAAGAATTTCTGTCTCAGCCTCCTGAGTGCTAGCATTACAAGCATGCACTACCAGGCCCAACTTGAACTACATTTTAAAACTTTGAAGCAGGCTGGGCTGATCTTGTCATCATCCTTCCTCAGCATCCCAGAGTGCTAGGATTACAAATCTGTATCAACACCCTTGCTTGGCCTCTTTTCTTTTGGAGACAAGGTCTCACTATATAGCCCAGGTTAAGCTTGAACTTGTAGTTATCCACCTGCCTCAGCTTGATGAGTTCTAGGATTATAGACATGCTCCATCATGCCCCCTTGTTCTCTGTTCTTAGGACTCTTGGACCAGTTGGAGCAGAAAGGGACAGCATTTGGTATCTTTCCCATTGCTGGGACTAAATGTGAGCACTAGCAATGTATAGGAAAGGTCCATTTGGGCTCACGGATTCAGCTGGTTAAGTCCATGGCTGGCTAGTTCCAAGGCAGACATGGCATGGTGAAAGCGCATGGTGGAGAAAAGTTGCTCACTTCATGGGGATGGGGAAGCAAAGAGTGAGGAGGGAGGAGCCAGTGACCAGAGTACACCCTTCTAGGTCATGACTTTATGACCCAGTCTTTTTCCTAAAGGCCCATGGCTGAATACATCAGATGCTGGGGGAGTATTTTAGATCTAAACCACAGTGAGGATTAAAGGAGGGCATGCGAGAAATGCTTGAGATGCACCAACCAACAAGAAAGAGCTGCAGGGAAGGGTTCAGTCAGAGCGCCATGGAAAGCCTGCGTAGCTCTAAGACACACATGCAGTAACGAACCTCTCTGTGTTGCTTACTCATTCTATTCACCCATAGGTGATATTAGACACATAGGTAGGTGTTAGAAAATAGGTGTGGGCTGGATTCTTTCCAAGGTGGGAGTGGAAGGTCTTTATTAGGAAGGTATGTATCTGTGTGGGCCTGCACCTCCCAAAATATGTTCTAAGGAATCTTCTGGGTTAGTGCTTGCTTGGTTCTGGGAGACAAGCCCTAAGATCTTGGTACATTTATTTTGTTGTTGAGTACCTTTCATGCCTGACAAAAATAGTTTAAACAGTACGATATATCAATACTACCTATTTTAGTATGACTAGAGGCCTTGGGCCAGTGAGTATCAGTTGAGTTTTGGGGGGTCTGGAGACCTCAGGAGCTAAGGTCATTTCTCTAAGTATGGCATGATTGTGCGACTATCCCTGAATAAGAATCCTGAACTCTAACCTTTCGGTGAGCTTTCCAGGTTGGCAACATTTTGAATGTGTTGCCACATATTGCTGCTTAGAGAATAAAATGCTACGTGTGTATTTCTACTGGGAGAGGACAACCAGTAGGCTAGTACATGTCTCCTGGACTCCACTTTATGGCCCTTTTTCCTTTGCTGACTTAACCTATATACTGGTACTATCATAATTGGTAACCACAAGTAAAATTGTGAGCTTTCTGAATTTGTGAGTCCTTCCAGTGAACCACTGAAACAGAGGATGATCTTGGGGAATCCCCATACTAGGTAATCATGCAAAGGAACCTGAGAAGTGCTACACAGGTAACTTTAAGTTCGTTTTGCATTCCAGCAGCTCAAAGGACTCAGCCGTAGGAATTTGCATGTGTTCATGTGAGACCTCCCAAGACTCCTTTTCAGCACTGGAGGAAGAATGAAATCAACAATGTTTTTACTGTGTTGTTGTCAGGATTTGTCCCTTCTTATCCTATTTGGGCTGTCACTCAATCTTTGATGTTTAAAATTGTCTTTTGCCTCTGTCACTATCTTCTCTATTTGATGTTTCTTTCCTTCTACTGATATTTTTAAAAATAATTTTTATTTTATTTATTATTTTTATTCTTGTTTCAGAACCTTTGTTTGTTTATTCACTCATTTTTTTTACAGCCGGCTCAGCCTGCCCCAAGGGCAGGGCTGGCGCAGCATGTGGTGCCGGGGATCAAACCACGGTCCCTGAAGCTGCCCAAGCCTCCTCAAGCTGATGCTTTAGACAACTGAGCCATCCCGCCGGCCCCTCTACTGATATTTTTTGTGCCATTTTTCTTTAAACCCAACAAAACTGACAACTGGATGCAGTAGTGTGCATCTGTATTTCCAGCTCCTTGTGAGGCTGAGGGAGGAGGATGCTAAGTTGGAGGCTAACCTAGGAACTTGGTGAGACACTGTCTCAAAATAAAAATAAAAACTCTCAGCTCTCTGGGAGGCTGAGATGGGAGGATCACAAGTTCAAGCTCAGCCCAAGAGTTCTAACAACTTAGAAGACCCTATCTCAGAAATGAATGAATAAATGAATAAATGAATGAACAAATGTCAAGGGCTACAGCTCAGTGGTGGAACTCTTGCCCAGCATGTTTTAAGTCATGAGTTCAATCCCAATATTGAAAATAAAATATAGCCAGTGATATAGCTCAGTGGACTTAGGCAAGTGCAGGACCTGGGGTTTGACCCCTGGTATCACATGGCATGCCAGTCCCGGCGGTCTCCCTACCCCCAGGCTTGCTGAGCCAGAAACTGAGTCCAGGTGTGGCAGTGCACACCTGTAATCCCAGTACTGGGGAGGCTGAAAATAGGAGAATCAGTACAAGTCCAAGCTGCATAGTGAGACCAGGTACTGAATACATTTAAAAAAAAAAAAAAAAAAGAAAGTTAAAAAGAAAGCAAAATCAACAAAAATGTGGTTCTTGGCAGGCTGTATTAGATTTTGTTTTGCCACGAGTAATAGAGACCCAAAGTAACAATGGCTTGTATATTATTTGAATTTATTTTTCCTCAGATCAAAGGTCAGAGGTAGAAGACTCAAGGTTTTTAGAGAGTCCTTACCATAAATGGCCTGTGAATTAGGCTGCTTCTACCTTGGCACTCGGATATCCTAGCGTGCAAGCTTGCCTTCAGGTACAAGGAGGGGTTTCTGTCTTTGCAACTTTGTCGTAGGCATGGAGTGGAGAAAGGTCTTTGTCTCCGGCCCTCCAAAGAATTCCCCACAAGCTGCCATTGCTATTCATGTCACACATGCAAAGCTTAGCCACATGGACACATCCAGCTGTAAGAAGGCTGAGAATTGTGATCCTTGATGTAACAGCCATATGCCCAGCTAAACTTTATGATTCAGAGGTTAACAATTAATTATTAGTCTGCTACATTTTCTTCTTCCTCTCTACCATGGCCCATGTTTTACTGTCATATTTGCTAAAATAAATGGCCTATCTGGTTTTGGGTTTTAATTATGATACTATTTATTATAGCCAATATATACTTATATATTGTTACATGCTAGGTGAAGTTTTTTACTTTCATTTTTGTGGTAGTGGTCATCAGACCCAGAGCTTTGTGTATGGCAGGCACATGTTGTGCCACAAGCTGTATCCTCATCCCTGAATACATTTCTTTTTTTTTGTCTTTTTGAGACAGGATCTTACTATGCAGTTCAGGCTGGCCTTGAGCTCACTTTTGTAGTCCAGGCTGCTCTTGAACTCGCACTGATCCTCCTGCCTCAGCCTCCCAAGTACTGAATACATGTCTTAACATATACATTGGTATAGAAATAATTAGAGGGCTGACGAGATGGCTTGGAAGTCTAAAGCACCTGCTTAGGAGAGCTTAGGCAACCGTGGGGACTGAGGTTTGATCCCCGGCACCACATGCTGTGCCAGTCCCACCCTCAGGGCAGGCTGAGCCAGCCATAATTAAAATAAATAAATAAACATTAAAAAAGAAACAATTAGAAAAATATCTAGAAGGTTGAGAGTGTAACTCAGTGCCAGGGTGCAGGCTTAACATGTGTGAGGCCCTGGATTCTCAGCATAAAGAAGTGGGTGGATTAATGTAATGTGTGTATTGAATTTATGAGTGTGTTTTTGAGTAGGAGGTGTTGCTATACTGAGGCTATTCCCAAACTTCTGGGCTCAAGAGATGTTTTAGTGCTGGCCAAATAGCTCAGTGGATTAAAGCACCTGCTTAGGCAGATGTAGGGCACAGGGGTTCATTCCCTAGACCTGCCGGGCCACCCTACCCCTGGGGGCCCTAAGAAGGTGATTGAGATTAGGCGTGGTAGAGCACATCTGTAATCCCAGCACTTGGGAGGCTGTAAACAGGAGGATCACTACAGGTCCAATCTATATAGTGAGACCCTGTAGAGGCTGTAGACTCTGTCCTAAATACATTTTTAAAAAAAAGTTTCTTTAGACTCCTGAGTAACTGACACTATAGGTGCACAGCAGCTATTTGTACACACACACACACACACACCACACACACACACACATGCACACACACACACACACACACACACACACAGATTTGGCTTTAATTTTTTTGTATTGTATCGTATTGTATCGTATTGTAGGGAAGGGTCTACAGGGTGTTTAAGGCCTCACTACTACGTCAGATTTGAAGGCATGTGCAACCACACCCAGTCTCAATTGCTATCTCAGCAAGCTCTGGGAAGGGGGGGTGTGTGGCACAGCAGGCCTGGGGGTCGAACTCATGGCCCCCGAATCTGATTGTAGGCACTTTAATCCACTGAGCCATGTGGCTGGCCCTTGATCTTGTTTAGTTTGAAACAAGGTCTCCCTATGTGGTTCAGGCTGGCCTTAAACATTATGTATCTCAAACTAACCTCTAGCGTACCCTCCCACCTGGCTTCTGGCTCATATGTCAAATTTTGTTGGTTTGGAAGCACCTGACTTAACGTGCTTCACCTGTACTGCAGCTGCTTCAGGGTTGACAAGAACCACCCCAAGCCGGGTGTGGTGGCACACGCCTGTAATCCCAGCACTCCGGAGGCTGAGGCAGGAGGATTGGTGTGAGTTGGAGACCAGCCTGGGCTACAAAAGTGAGCTCAAGGCCAGCCTCAACTGCATAGTGAGACCCTGTCTCAAAAAAAAAAAAAAAAAAAGAACCACCCCAAATTCTTACTGCTCATCCTTTTTCCCAGCCCCTGTCTGGCTCTTATTTGTAGGCTCCTGGCGCCCCCTGATGCCCACTGGAAATAAAAGTCTTTCTCCTTGCTCAGGGAGATTGGGGTAAGCATATGAAGATACCCTTGTCTTTTACTTAGTTCCACTTCATATAATCTTTGTCACACAAACATACTTTCCTGCCATTTTTCCTCCAGTTCTCACCTGCTACCTCCAGGAAATCTCTCTGATCTTGCTTACAGCAGCAACTGCTGCAGTAGTGGCCACCATTACACATGTCCTAGTGCCTGGCAGGTCCTGAGCATCAAGGGATGTCTCACTTAATGCTCAGGAGAGCTCTATATGCAGTGGTATCCTATCATACAAGAGAATAAACCAAGGGCTAGAGTGTAAATTGTTTTCCAGATACACGAAAGAGGTAGAACCCAATGGATAGTTACTAGTGTTTCCACCACCTGAATATGTGGCTACTGAAGAATATCTTGCTTTAATTAGTACATGTCAAAAGAATCTTCAAAATACAGCATAAAAATATATGCCTTGGTAGATTTGAACACATGTTATACTTTCAGTTTAGAAATTTGTCCTAGAAGGGGCTGGGGAGATAGCTCTGTGACACAAGTGCCTGCCTGGCAACAAGGTCATGAGTTTGAACCCCAGTCCCACAAAAGAAAAGAAAAGAAAAGAAAAATTTGTCCTAGAACTCAGCCATTATATCATCATTCATATAGTAATAAAACAAATGATGTTGTGAGCAGACTTGTTGCTCCCATCTCCCAAGCTAATAAGAATGTAACATCTGACAATTGGGAAGGATTTTTTTTTTTTTTTTTTGCGGGACTGGGATTCGAACTCACTAGCCTGCACTTGTTGGCTTGTTGGGCAGGCACTTGTGCCACGGAGCTATCTCCCTGGCCCCTGGGAAGCTTTTTTTTTTGACTGGCTCAGGATCCTTAACAGTGAGCTGGGTAAAGCTTGTAGAGCTGGGGATCGGACCTAGCTCCCTGTGACTGACTACATTTGCCCAAGCAGGTGCTTATTTAAGCACAACTGAGTTAAGCCGCAGACCTCCCATATCTGACAATTGGTTTACCACTTTCCAGTTGATATTACATTTGCTAACAGAGCACAAGCTGACCAGCATAGGAACTATTTGCAAGAACAAAGCAGAAATTCTAAACGATATGTTGCAATTTCAAAACAAAAAACTGTAAGTACAATCTTTGGCCTTGTGTATGGAAAAGAAAAACAAACTGGTACTGCTGATGTCAACATCACACCATGATGGAAAGATTGACAGGAAAACCTGGACAAACTGGAAGCCTGAGATGGTAACTGCTTACAGTAAAACCAAAGGCAAAGTAGATGCTGTTGGTGAGCTCTGCAGCAACTATGATGTCACTTGAAACACAAAGAATTGGCCAAAGATTGTGTTTTGCTTGATCCTATACTTGTGAGGCATAAATAGTTTGATAGTTTTCTGATAAAATAACAAATGCAAAACATTATGGGGAAATTTTCTTAGAGGATTGGGGCTGGAACTCATAAGAGATCATTTGTAACAGAGTAGGAACAAAATCTTTCTGTCCAGAAAACAACACAAAAATCGAGCACACTGGTGAGCTCATAGGTGGGACAGGCAGGTGCATTGTAAGTATCACTTACATTGATGGCACATATGTTTTGTTTTCCTGTCCCTTTTGGTAGGGCACAACTGATATCTTTTTGGTTTTCCTATCAAATCTTTGCGATATTTTACCTGCCTGTTCATCTGTCAGGAATTTCTGTGGTAGATTTTGTTTATATACATTGTAGTTCACATAGGTTTTTTTTTTTTTCTTCTGATACTATCCTTTAGGTTTTGTAAGCAAGTAAATGACTATGAAAATCTTTTTTATTTTTATTTATTTTTTTCTTGTTTCAGAACCTTTGTTTATTCACTCATTTCTATGGTTGGCTCAGCCCGCCCCCAGGGCAGGGCTGGCGCAGCATGTGGTTCCCGGGGATCGAACCGCGGTCGCTGAAGCCGCCCAAGCTTTCCCAAGTAGGCGCTTTAGACCGCTGAGCCATCCCGCCGGGCCCCTGACTATGAAAATCTTGATGTCTATTCTAAGCACTCTTACACATTTGATATTTTATGTTGCTGTTACTTTATTTTCCTGCTAAGGGCATATTGTATAATATAGTAAGAAGCTCTTGACAAAAGAAGACAAAAGCTCAGCATTCAGGAGGCTGAGTCAGGAAGGATTCTTGCAAGTTTGAGACCAAACTGGGCTACAAAGTGAGGTCAAGGCCAGCCCAAACTGTGTAGCAAGACCCTGTCTCAAAAAGACAGAAGGAGGAAGAAGAGGAAGAGGAGGAAGAGGAGGAAAAAGAAGAAGAAGAAG
>PVJA010027799.1:0-28209 GCA_004027025.1 Myocastor coypus | reverse complement strand
AAAAAAAAGTAATGTTGATTTAAAAGTGTTAATGTTTAATTGTTTGATCAATCTTATATACCTATATGTATTAATCTAAACTGATCTGATGATGAAAATATGTAATATAACCATTGTTAAATTTAAACAATAAAAATATTAAATTAAAAAAAATAAAGTATACGATCTGTCCAAATACAGATTTGGAACCTCCATGAAACAACTTTCTACAGTTAAAACAGCTCCCAGATGGACTTAGGGATGTAGCTCAGGGACAGAATGCTGGTCCAGCATGGATGAAGCCCTGGGCTCAATCTTCAGCACAACACAAACAAAATAAAAAATGGAATGTAGTACACTTTTAAAGAAAAATTCGTGACACTGAATATGTTTAGCAGCCAAACATACATGATTCGCCATGACTGAGTGAGAATGCTAAGCTTCCGCTCAATGCTCCTAACATTTCTCTTGTTCAGGCACCAGGGTACCTTGCTGGCTTACGCATGGATTGTGCTCTCATCTGGAACTCCAGCTCAGCAGGGATCCCTATGGACAGACAGCCAACCATAAACAGAATTCCTTGCCTGGGTGTTTTGGCGAGAACTTGGCAGGACTTGTGGAGGGAGCAGCTAGGTGTGACAGAATGTGTGGGAGGTGGTAGTGGGGAGGTTCGTTTGCCAGGCTTCTCCAAAATGATTACTTCATCCTCCTTGAAACTGAAGCTTCTTGACCTGCCAACCACTCCCTCCTTCAAACTTTCCTGAGGTCACCTACTAGGAGCTCCACCTTCAAAACTGCTCATTTAAACAAAATCTGAAGATGTTGTACTAAATCACCTACAGTTCTAGTCCTTCCTGAAAGTCTGCCTTCGTTTTTGCATCTGTACTCTGTTCAGCATTTCCACTGGCAGCACTCAGCTAATCTCCAAAGCAGGAGAGAAACAGCATCTGATCTCATTATCCAGGACAGAGCAATGACATTTCACTTCTCTGCTGAAATCCTGAGACCAATAATCTCCCAACTGTCCTGACTCAAAATATCAGAAGGAACCTTCTTTGTTCTTCCAAATCTCTGTGCTTCTTCCCACCCTGTATCAAGGCTTCTCCTCCAGCAGATGTGACAGTTCAATATCTTTCCTTTTAGTCCCGTTCTCTGCTCTGTAATTCAGTACCAAAATCACTGCTCACAAAGTTACAGCTTGTTACGATGTTTGTCTAGTTGTCCCCCAAAGCTTCATGCAGTCACTGGGGCAGGCTTCTACCGTTTGTGATTAACTGATGATCCAATGCTGGGATTGTGGGTGTGAGTGCTACACCTGCCCTGGGCAGGTAATCTTCATACAAACGTAAGGACGGGTGGAGGCTTGCTAGCGGCCACCACCACTTCTCTCTTTGCTCTTGGCTGTTTTCTGCCACCATGAACTGCTGCCCTCTGCCATGTCTTGCAGCCAGTCAAGTATGGTCTGAAATCTCCACCAACTATGAGCTCAATAAACTTTTCTCTCCTTAATTTTGAGTGTTGAGTATTTTGTTCCAGCAATGTGAGAAAAATCATCCAGACACAGCTCAAGAACTTCCAAAAGTCTACTAGTTTGCATAGTAAGTTCTTCTAACTTACCTTTTACCCTTTAATTCTCAACACGTTAGTAAATTCCTCTTACACACAGAAACTCAATGTCCTCAATAAATCCAGTCCTCCATTTTAATAATTCAAATTTTATCTTTCCACTATCCTATCTAGGACATTCCTAGATAGTCCTTCCCCCTCCAGGTCTTGTATGACACTAATTTCCTAAGGCACAAAGTTAATAAATAATTTCACCACTCTGCTTCATGTCTCCATTATTTGATCCTCTTCTCTTTTGTCCTACATTGAAATTTTACTGAGGTAAGTAAACTTCATAAAGGTTCTACACATGTTTTTGCTTTCTTCCACTGTATAACATGCACAATGATTTTATTTTATTCTTACATTCTTCTAAAGGTAAAAACACGGTCATGTGAAACAGAGTTGAAACAGAAAACACTGCCCGAGGCACACAGAGACATTTTAATTCAAGTTCAGGGACTAAAGAGCATAATTCAGGACAAAGATTTTGACCTTTAAAAAGGTAATGTGATGAAACAGAGCAAGAGGAGGGAATCCCTGCCTTCACAGGAGGCAGTCACAGAAGAAGGCAGCAGGAGCAAGGCAAATCTGCCTCACTGACTCTGCCTCAGGCACAACTCAGAAACAAGAGTCCCAGGTCAGACAGACAGACCTACACCATGGAAAAACGCGCAGAGAGATCTGATGGAAAGCAAAGACCTAACAAATACCTTGAGGCAAGAAGCCTCAAACTGACATTAACTAGTATTTTCCTCCCCAACAGAGAACAATGACAATTACCCCAATTCCTGGAACAGAGAATGGAGGCAGAAGATGGAGAGCAGGAAGAAAAGGAGAACAGATCGGGGGAGGCAAACTGTGAGAGCCACATGAAATAATTATCACCCCAGCCCAAAGCAGAGCCAGATGGCAGCCGCAGACAATGGAGACTCACAGGAGCAATATAAAATTTTGATGAATTCTTTAATGGCTGGATGAAGAAAGCCCATAGTCCTGAAACAGAGTAATAATAGAGCAAATGTCAGTGTTACCCCCCCCACACACACACACATACTTTACACTGCTTCCACTATTTATTCATCTATATTTGTACATTTCTCAAAATGTCTCACCTAATAAGTGCTTCCCTTAGTGAGAATGATGACAGTTTATCTCATGAATGTTAATGTTACCATTTTGAACTTTAGGTGATACTCCAGATCAGTATATTACATACATACACACACACACACACAAGGTCCCCATATACAGCTACAGCTACTAAATGAGACCCGTACATGCCACTTCCTGGAATGCTTCTAATCCTTAAAAGGGGCAGATTAAAGTGCACCAGAGTACGTATACAGCATTATAAACTCTAGCTTGGCAATACCAAACAAGACTGTTAACTTTCCAACACACTAATGAAATATTTAAGACATATATAAAGGGAAAAGATTTACTTTGGCTCAGAGTTGTGAGGGTTCAGGTCTATGACAAAGTGGCTTCATTTGAGTCTGCAACCGGACAGCCCATGGGGGAGGGGGATGAGGCAGAGCCAAAGGGCTCACTGCATGACCAAAGGTTTGACTGCTTCCCAACAGTTCTAGTCTGGGAACAACGCCTTGGACGTAAGGGCCTTCAGGGTCACTAAACCAAATCTATAACAAAGACATACCAACTATCCTGAAACTAGCTGACGTCTGTGGGCTTGCGACCCACTATACAGAGCTTGCACCTGCCTATCTTGGGCTACTTCACATCAGGAATGCTTGAACAGAATGTCAACAGTTGGGTTTTTTGCAGGCAGAAATTAAAGAACAGAGCAAACAGGAATACTTTGTCACAAAAGGGTGCTTAGTATTACCTATGCAGACTGCAACAAGAAATGAACGGCAAAAGACTGGCAAGACAGGAAAAGGTAACGAAGTTCTGAGACACAGTTAAAGCTACAAGATGATAGGCAAATCTAGATCTTGGTGGGAGATGGGTTAGTAGGGATTGAACCAAGGGGTGCTGTACCATGAGCTACATCCTGAGCCCACCAACTTTGAGTTTTGAGATAAGGTCTGACTAAGTAGCCCAGGTGGGATTCAAACCTGCAATCTTCTTAGCTCAGTCTCCCCCAGTGCTGAAACCAAAGATATGTATCCCCACCTCCAGCTAAAATGTTGGGATTTAAAAACACAAAAGTTAAGCCTCTGTAGGACATACCTAAAGCCAACATTATTTATCAAAGTACTGTGGTGAAGCTCAGGGAATTTCTCAATTCAAGACGCTGACAGCACTCTGGGTCTTGCTGTCTTCACCTACAATGGCGCTAGGGTCTGGGTGGGAATTAAAGCTGCCAAATGCTCATATCCTCACTGACTAAAAAAAAAAATTAAAAAGAGGTCCATGTAATAATAAGGAGGGCTGTTGGACAGTTTAACCAAAAGGAATCAGCACAGACAATCTCTATGTGAACATTTAAGGCTGTCTGGACAAAGCCACCTCTTTCAAGCCCTGAGGCATATAAGGTATTGGCAAACAGTAAACTATGCCTGGAAAGACTACAGGAGAAACAGATGACTGAGGATTTCTTAAGTCAATGAAGGAAAGAAAGGGGGTAAACACTAGAGTGTTCATCTTGGAACAACTGCTCCAGAGGCCAGAGTGGAAAAGTCAAAGAGGAAGTATGGGAGCCAGGCCAGGAAGCCAAGGAGTATGACCAAAACTCCTCTATGATGGGCAGTACCAAAGCTGGTGATTTAGCTGGCTGCAAGGATGGCCAGACACATTATTAAGGCTTTCCATGTTACACATAACCATAAACAACCTGTGACATAAGTAAAGCTAAGGCCATACAAATCCTGCACATTTTTTAGGATAAATCAGTCTGCATTTTGAAACTAAGCTGAACAAACATCTTCTGCTCAGCACACACCCGAACTGATGAGGTGAATAATACTTCAAACATTAGGTCATTAGATTGTAAACACTGACATTTTTGTGATCATATTCACATCACCTGAAGCAAAACTTTTTTTTTCAGAGCTTTGTAAAAATCATTTTTTCTAGGTGCACCTTGGCTTAAAAAAAAATCTTCCTGTTTTTCTAAAAGTCCATCCCCAAAGAACTTAACAAAACTTCGCATTTCCTATAATAAAATCTCATTTTAATTGTAATTTAAACATTCACAGATAAAATATATAGACAATTCCTTATATGTACTCCAAAACCTTGGGAGAAATATCAGAAAAAGTAGTTTTAATTATTATTCATCTAATAGAAGCAATTGTCCATCCACTTGTTCAATAACTGTGTACTTTATATATTTGACTAGCATTACACTAAACAAAAAATCATGAACCTAATCTTAATGTAGGTCTTAAGCTAGCAAAATCTGGCCTTATGCCTGATTTTTAAATAAAGTTTTATTGAATCCTAGCCTATCATTTACTGTGATTTCTCACACAATGGGTAGAGCTGAGTGGTCCTATCCAGAGACCCATGCTCCATAACCCCAAAACTACTACTGTCTTATCCTCTCTGCAGAAAAGCCTTCTAACAAACATGTTATGGAAGGGCCAGACAGATAGCTCAGCAGATTAAAGCACCTGCTTAAGCAGATGCAGGGGCCAAGGTTCAAACCCCAGAGTGCTGTGCTGGCCCCAGGACTTGCCAGGAAGGCAATTGAGACTGGGCATGGTGGCACGCACCTGTAATCCCAGCACTTGGGAGGCTGAAAACAGGATGATCACTACAAGTCTGGTATGTGTTGTTAGATCCTGTAGACACTGTACTAAATACCAAAAATAAATAAATAAATAAAAAACCCACACATGTTATGGATTGTATCAAAATGCTCCCCTCAAAGTCTCATGTTCTCGTAAGTGGGAACTGTGGCAAGTGGCTGGATTCAGGGTATGTGCAGTGCTGGGAATGAGAGTGCACAGTCATCAAATTAGTGCATTGCTTTAGTATAGTTGTAGCTGTGGGAAGGGCCACACTGGCTGTGAGTGACACCACTCAAAAGGAAGGCAGGCTGGATGGACAGCAAGAAAGCAGGCATGACCTGTTTCTCCCCTGTAATGGCCCTTTTCCATACCACTGTGCCTTGGAGATAGCCAACTACGAACTAAAACCTCCACAAACTGAAATCTATGCAATATACCTTTACTCCTCTAACTCTGAGTATCAGATATTTTGTCCCAACAATGAAAAAAGTAAGACAAAAGAAAAGTGAATGACATGTTTAGATGTGTGTCTCATCACAATCATATCTCATGTAGATGCAAAATATTTCCAAATTCCAAAAACCCGAAATTGTAAATATTCCTGGCTCCAGCCATTTTCAGCAATAGCAATGCAACTTGTACTTGCCTAAACCCAAATAAAAGACACAGTGTTGCCTTGGAAGATTTTCTGAATGGATGACAAAATACAAAATTAAAGTTGAGCTCTTGGTGTCCAGAAGGGCCTTCCCAAAGCCCAGTGTGCGCAGATCAACCAGAGAAGACATCTAGCCCATACCTTCCTCAGAAAGGGTGACTTGATACCTTCATGGCCTTCTGGGGCTTTTCTGACTCACCTCAGGCAAAATCAAGCGTGAAGATGCTCTTCTCTGAGAAAATGGACTTTACTTCTGAATGCTCCATCCTGAGGAGCAGTCATTCATAAAGTGTTAAGAAGAGTAGAATCTGAGCACTTGGTCACATGCTCAAGAAGGAAATCATCTCACGCTGGGGTTGACGCAAAGCTCTATCCTAGAGTCTACAGACTTCTGAATTTGGCCAGAAAGGATAAAGGTGCTATTTATAACTATCCTCTTGCAGACTTAAACCTCATGAAAATTGGTAGGTGGATTCTTTCTTCCTAAATGAACTGATATTATACTGAATTATACAGATGAAGCCTAGGGCTTTAAGTACAATTTAGTGGGACAGCACTTGCCTAGCATGTACAAGGCTCTAACTTTGACTTCCAGCACGGCTAGAAAGAGGGAAGGAAAAGAGGAAAGAAAGAAAGGGAGGGAGGGAGGGGTGAGGAGGTGGCCAAGCTGGCTATAGAGAAGAAGAGAAAAATTTTGGACAAGTAGAAAATGGAGAAGCTGAGGAACTCAGTGAGCAGCTAGCTATTAGGGAGTGTGGTGCAAAAGCTCCTAGTGCACTTGCCTGCTACAGCTTTGGAAAGGCAAAGGGATGCTGAAAATACACCAGCTGATGAAAAAAGAAGAAACAAGGTTGATGCAAAGAACAAACGAAAAATAAAAAAGAATGCAGGGTATGTGTGTCTTGGCCACCATTCTTCATTTAGTTCAAGTGCTAAATTTGCTGAAAGAGATGGAAAAAGAATTCTTTTCTAAGAAGCGTATCCAAGTAATGTGAATGAAATAGAGCCTTCTCTTATTTACACAAAATGTCTACATAAGGCAACAGGATTTTTAATAGTTACATAGATCAACAACATAAAATAGATTTTTTTTCATCATTTGCTACAACAGAGCCAACAAGCTTCTTATATTTTAACTTAGTTTAAAGGCCGTTACTCTGGCATTTTTAAGATTATTTGTTTATATTGGATTAATCGTAAGTACTGAGACAATCTCCACAGATACTCTCTCTAAAACATACTACTTTAAAACATACCATAGGGCCTGGTGGGATGGCTCAGTGATCTAAAGCGCCTGTTTGGGAAAGCTTGGGCGGCTTCAGGGACCGTGGTTCGGTCCCAGCACCACATGCTATGCCAGCCCTGCCCTTGGGGCAGGCTGAGCCGGCCATAAAAATGAGTGAATAACTAAACAAAGGTTCTGAAACAAGAAAAAAATAAATAAATAAAATAAAAAATTCAAAAAAAAAATAAATAAATAAAACATACCATAAATACTTTAATGCTGTGAAAATAATAGTGAAACTATATTGGGAGGCACCGGAGTTTGTATTTCACAACCATGTTGTAGGTGACATTGATTAATTTATATGTACCTTCAAATAAAATGCAAATAAAAAAAGAAAACGTGTTACAAAGCACGTACTTTGTCCTCTAGAATAATACTGCTTAAGGAGACAGAAAAGTTTGAGAGAAAAACCACAGTTTTTCTAATGTGACACTGAGATAGTAAGGGGCAGAGCTTAATAATAACGTCTGCTTTGTGAAGCTGTCCGCCTTCGACAGAGCTGCACCTTGCTCTGGACTGTGGAGTTCAGGGGAGTCTGCATGAATACAGCCTGCCCTCTGGTGCCCAGAAGCACCATCTCCACTAGGGCTTTCTCCCCAATCCCCAAACTGCAATTTTGTGTTCCACAACTTTTCCTAGTTCTTTTCCTTAAAAACTTACTCATCCTTTATTGCAGTCACCTAGGACTGACCTGACATGACAGGATAGTATTACTGACAAAACAGACACAAAGGCAGTCATGTTTTAGCCTTCCTACATAATCAACATTCTCTTTATAGAAACATCCTGAAAAGAATCACTAACATAAAATCCAGGGCAGGTTTTACCCACCACAGAGGTGAAATCTTGTGTTCCTGTCATCCCAACATTCATATGTTAAAATTCTAACCCCAAGTGGGACAGCAGCAGGAGGTAGGGCCTTTAGGGGTCATTCAAATCATAAGGGTAGAGACCTCATGAATAAGGTTAGTACCCTCCTAAGCAACCTCACTCTGCTCTCCAGCCCCCTTTCCGCCACATGAAGACACAAAGAGAAGGTGCCATCAATCAACTAGAAAACTTAGTTCACCTAAGACTTCAGTACCTCCATCCTGGACTTCCTAGCCCTGGGAATTACAATAAGTAAAGACGTGTTGCTTCAGGCATCTTCCCCAATGACTAACACAAGAGCTAATAGAACATTTCCACACCTTCTTCATGTTTTTCTAATTCCTTTACTTCAAGGGCTAGTTTTCCAACATTATTTCCACAAACACTGCTGACTCTTCTCTACATCTTCTATTGGTCTGTCACACTAAAAATCCCTTCCCACAAAGACAAATCCAATACCACTTGTGGGAGGCTAAACAAAATAATATGGAAAACTTCTGAGTTTATTAAACTTCATTTTTCAGGAAACTGATATGTTAGTAACCACTTTCCTCCGTGTTTGCCACTGCCATTTCATATATATAATTACGGCCCAGCATACATCCCAACTTTGGAACTCAGACAGGGATATAAAATTCTCTGCACTAAAGATTGGAAGGTGCCAGAAGCAGCCTCAGACCAAGGTTTCTAACCTCTTCCTGCCCTCCAGGATTTCCTCCTTCTTAGTCTCCCAAACTATACAGAGAGGCCTACATCTGACCTTCGCTTATCTTCATGAAGACAAATCCTCCAAAGGGAACACAAATGTCATAAACTCTGCTGTTTTCTCCCATGCCTGTCCTTTTCAGAGCTCTGACAGTGAGATGTATCTGTATCCCTGGGCCATCATTATGCACTGTAAGAAACAGGGTGGATAAACAGGGAGAACAATGGCTACTAATATATCATTTCCTGGGGAAATTAAGTCCAGTTGTGTAGAACTCAGTTGCCATGAGTCCTGGTATAGTCTGAATCTAAAATATCTCCCATAAGCCCCTGTGTTAAAGGATGGGCTCTCCATTTGGCACTATGGGAAAATGGTATAATCTTCTTTTAAGACATGGAGCCTAGAGGGAGACATTAGGTCACCAGGATCAGCCCTGAAAGGGGACTGTGGGTCCCACGTCTCTTCCCTCTTAACATCTATCCATGAGGTGAGGTCCATCACTAGTACCCACACCTAGCATGATGTACTCTCAGACTTGCCACAAGCCCAGAGGCAACAGGACAACTCATCAGGGGCTGAAACCTCCAAATCCATAGGCCAAAGTAAATCTTTCCTCATTATAAATTGATTTTCTCCGGCATTTGGTTACAGTTAAAAGAATGCTAAACCACATCTCTTTCCCCAAGAAGCTCATCAACCAGGAAGATTATTTGTATGGCTGAAAAAGTGCCTGGAGGTTGACACTGCTCCAAAGCAGGGTGGCACAGGCTGGTACCCATTCTTCTCAGTGCCCTTTCATCTTTCCCCAAAGTCATCTACCTTCTCTGGGTTACCTTGCCTCCACAATCCTCCAAGAATAGTATACATAGACCTCTAGCAGCACTGGGTAATTAGGGTACTCACTTTTTCCTATGACGCTCCCACCCTTATAATAGGTTTGTGTATCTTTTCTCTTATTAAGCTTTCTACTGTTGGTTCATTAAGACTCAATGACCTAATCTTTAGAGGGTAGAAAGTTTTTTCAGCAGTATATCTAGACTGTGAAAAACTGTTTCCATCTTCTCCTTGTCTTCGTTTTTAGAGATCATGTTCCTGGCCTCCCACATGCATTCAGAAGAAACAACCTTGAAAGCACAACTTAATGTCAACATGTTCTCTAAGAGGCACTGTGGTTCAAATGAAGAGCTGAGTTCTGAGTTAGTTTCTGTAGGATAAATACAAGTAAATATTCCGCTGTTTCCCCTCGTTGACAAGGCCTAGAGGCCACCCACAGGACAGGCAGATGAGAAGATTAGAATGCTCTGCCAGACTTTCATCTTTTAATTGATCTCTTTTACATTGTATTGGAAGACAATGGGGGGAGGCTTCAGTTTCCTTCCACTTCAGCCCACTCCAGCCAGAAAAGATAAAGAACACTTGAAATATGTGGCATGGGAGCCTCATTCCCAGAGGCAGCAGAGTTTGCAGAAACAGCAACCCTGATTACTACAAGTCCCTGTCTGCCCTTTACAGGATGTGTACTGAGTTAAAGTACACAAACTAAATGAAGTAAAGGCAAATTCCACTGAAAATCTCAACCAAAGGATACTCACAGAGCAAAATTTTGTTACCTAACAAATTCTTGGGAAATTGCCTGTATGGCAATGATTGGAGAGTTATGCAAAAACGTGTTTTTGGTAGTGCCAACTACACAGTAGTGTACAAAAAGCTGAAGGTAGATAGAACTTACTACCATGGTTGAACCAAAAGATCACAATGTCAGTTTAACACTGTAATATCCCAAACTGATATCCAAAGCTCTTCACAAAGTATACAGTACTTTACACCAGAAGGTTAGCTAAATCCAATGCCCTTCCTACAAGACTTACATAAACTGTAATAAAGAAAGTCAAAGAAGGAAAGAGACTAAAAAGTTTTATAAGAAAATTGAGGTAAATGTTCTTTTTTTCTAATCCATGTCGCCAGTAGATACTTATACTGTCAATTGTTTCAAAGTACTGGAGAAGAATGATACAACTGATAAGGCAATCTTTTCAGGAAAATACAAGGATGAGATTGTATTAAAAATGACAATAATTAGTGCTAAGACATAATCTGGCATCTACAGGCAAAATAAATAAAACATAAATCACATAAACTCAAAGGATTTGCGACCCAACTGTCAAATTTGGATCTATAGGGGCCCAGGGTGATAGTTCCATGGCACAAGTGTCTACCTGGCAAGTGCAAGGTTGTGAGTTCAAACCCCAGTCCCATAAAAAGAAAAAAAAAATTGAATCTATAAACCTTCTAAAAGAAAACAATGAAGACAACTGGTAAGAGAAAGAGAAATTATCCTTCCTCTAAATTAAAAGTTCTACTCTTTTATGACAACTCAAGTACGTCAAACCACTAGAATATTTGCAAAATATATTCAATAAAAAACTGTAACTTGAATAAAGAACTCTCAAAAACAACCCAATTTAAAAGATGAACAAGTCAACTAAACAGAAATTTCACTGCCCATATATATATATATTTACATATATATATATATATGTATATATATACATATACATATATATACATGTATGTATATGTATACATATACATATATATACATATACATATATATACATGTATGTATATGTATACATATACATATATATATATATATATATATATATATATATGGGCAACAAATAACCACACTAAGAATGGGCAATGTTGTACTGACATAAAAGAAAAACAATTCAATTGTTTATGCTGACCTACGACAGCTTTCAAGGTCCCCACGCTCCCCGTTCCTCCTTGACCCACATCTAGCAATGCTCCATGAAAGCTCATATATACTCCCTGCCCTCAGTACTCATGGAGATTTCAAACCATTCAGCTTCACTGGCCAAAAAAGGGGCCTCATCTAGTCTCTACCCACAACAGGGGCCCAATACCATCAACCTGTCCCCAGCCACTTACTCCAGACAGTACCTGAGCCTTCTCCAGGGAGAACCTTTTGCTATTTACTTATGAATAATAAACTTTAGTTCACATTCCTGAAGAATGTGACATTCATCCTGACATCCAGAAACTCCTGGAGAAGGAAAGCCCACTGTTCAGCTAAAGAGGCAAAGTGTTCAAATAAAACAATTAGTAATTACAAAAGTACTGTTTAAAACAACAATGAAGTATGATGACCAGCATACTAGTTAGTACTACATACTAATACTACATTTAGGAATGGCTAAAATTTTAAGAACTCAGAATAGGAAGTGTTGAGAAGGACACAGACAATCTCAAAAAGACAAAATTAGAAGTGCCTAGAAAAGCTGGGCATGGTGGCGCACGCCTGTAATCCCAGCACTCGGGAGGCTGAGGCAGGAGGATCGGTGCGAGTTCAAGACCAGCCTGGGCTACAAAAGTGAGCTCAAGGCCAGTCTGAACTGCATAGTGAGACCCTGTCTCAAAAAGACAAAAAAAAGAAGTGCCTAGAAAGATCACAAACAGATCAGTTGCCATAGACTGCAAAATGGTGCATGAGAATATTTGGGGAGGTGATGAAATTGGCCGCTGTCTCACTGCAGTCACAGATACATACTTTTATGCACCTAAGGATGTATGCAAAAAGGGTAACTTTTATATAGCAAATTACCAAAATATCAAAAAAGATTGTCTGGCCCAATGGTGCACACTTTTTTATAATTCCATGTACTCAGGAGACTGAGACAGGAGGATTAACAAGTTTGAAGCCAGCATGGGCAATTTAGAAAAAACCCATCTCAAAAAAGTAAAAAGGATGGCGATGTAGCTCAGTGGTAGAGCATTTGTTTAGCCTATGTGAGGCCCTAGGTTTTAATTGCCACTGGCACAAAAACTCATTAGTGTGACTCTGTATAGGAGAGGTTACCATTTTCTGAACCAATATTAACACAAGATTAGGATAATGATGCTCAAGTTTTGCCCAGTTTTATCAATAACCAGACCATTTGCTTTCTAGAGTTTGTTTTGATTTTTTTAGCACAGGGCTCTCACAGGGCCTCACAGTCTACCACTGACAAACACCACTAGCCCCTGGACCATCTGCTAACACTACAGATTCCCACCCTGCTCCAGGGTGGGAGTGGGGATCTGTAGGTAACAAGCATTTAGATAACTCTGCAGGTGGCCTAAAAGCTATACCTTGGGATTGTTATGGGCTTTGTCACAGCAAAAGCTGATGGAAATACCTTCTTCCACTGCTTCATCTGCTTCACACACATTTGCCAGGATCAATAGCTTCTAGTTGTACAGGAACTGCTATCCTATCCTGGCTCTGGATGAGCTACATCTAGTAAATACATCTGTTTGGAGCTGATCATTCTAGCAAGAAACCTATGACATAGAAGACAGTAAACATCTGTAATATGGAAGCAATGTTGAGCAACTCTTGCAGCTAATCTATCTTCTTTGTCAATCTAGCACAATAGATTTTGTTTGCTTTTTGGTTTTGGTTTTTTGAGACAGGATCTTGATACCTGGCTAAGTAGTTCAGGCCTGCTGTGTGCTCACTTTTGTAGCCCCCAGGCTGATCTCAAACTGTTATCCATCCTTCTGTCTCTCAACCTCCTGAGTGCCTGCGAGGTAGTTGCTTATGCCTCTGAGCTATCACCCCAGCCCCACCATAGTTTTTCTACAAAAATTCAATACATATTTCTAAATGAAATTGTGTGTTACAAAAATAAAGGGGGAAAACTCTCAATTGATTCAAACCTCTAAAAGCTAGAACCCAACAGATTACAAAGACAAAAATGCTTGCTCACAAAGAGCAAGAAGGCTCTATCAGGGGAGGAGTTGGGCATACAAATTTGACTGAATACCAGATTCTATGTAAGGTCCTTTCCAAGTTTCTGTTCTTAGAGAGCTATAGATTTCAGATAATCATGCTTCATGTCATTAACAGTTTTATCAAGCTGCAAAGACAAGAAAGAATCCATGGAGCAACACCAATCAACCGGACCACGAGCATTATTCACAGAATATTAACTGTTTTTTCTTAAGACAAATTTCAACAAAGACCATTAATTCTCCATTTTCTGACACATTGTTCCATGTGTAAGCTATACAAGTACATTTATTTTTAAAAAATTTTTATAGTAAATGTCCATGTGCAAAGAGAGGAGTAAAGCTGATCCATATGCAGATAGTTGAGCATGCAAAATGCACTGAAGATTATAAACCCCACCTCTGCCCAACTGCTAAAGGCAACCTAGGGAAATCTGTGTTTTGACTCTGTGGAACCCCTTTTGAAAACCTTACTCAAAAAGTAAAGTTACATGGGTACAAAAATTACAAGAATCATAGTTCATTTCTGCTCTCAGATTTTCAGCTAGTTCAATAAATTTGGCTAGGTGATGAAATAAATGTAACATTCATTAATTATTCTATATGCTGATATTCTGCATCTCATTTATTTCACTTACTATTTCACAAATACCTAGAAAAGACATTGGCATATATAATGGGTACCCAAATACTGTTGAATGAACAAACAACAAAACATAATGTAGCTTGTGAACATCAAAATACAACCTAACCTCTCCTGCTTGTTAAATTCTGATTTGAGACTCTATTAAAAAAAAAAAGTCCAAGTTTAACTTTCACAACAGATACCTACAATTTTTTAAAAAAACCATTAAATGAACGGATGTGATTAATCAAAGGTACTTTGTATTATCTTTTCAATAGTCTGTATCTCTGGGCCAAGAGCATGCTATGATCCAATGCTCTGGTCTTTAGTAATGCTTCATACATACATACATACATACATACATAGCTGTGTCTTCTCAGAATTAAAATTTGAAAGAGGAGGGTAAGACTAGGACAGGACCATTTCATAATATAAACAAGGTCTTAACAGCTTTTTCTAAAAAATTAAGTTGTTCTTATCTCAGGGAGAAGATAAAAATAAAATTTGTACTATTAGACTTTAAAGTAGAACTGCATAGCTTTCATATTAACAGCTTCGATCATATACTGAAAGCTGAAATTCTGGGATACAGTTTTAATCATTCAGTAGGAAAAAAAGCACTATTAAAGAAAAAGGTTTATGTGTAATCATCAAAGATTTGTCACATTATTACAGAAAGGTACTAACACAGAGACACAGACACACACACACACACACACACACACACACACACCTATAGTTTGTTGTTGTTGCTTAAAAATACTGGGAAGGCTGTTACTTACCTAGACCCTTCTTTTTTGGCAAAAAGCTTGGTTAATAATGCAACACATTCTCACCTTTGTCTGCTAGAGAAAGGAGGCTTGAATTTCACATTCATATTCAATTGGTGGCCACTGTGGAATGCATTAAATAAGGAACATTTTTATCCAATGCAAAAACACCTTAATCTTCAGGTGTGGATTGATACCCAGAGAGACATTCTCAGAATTCAAAAGCAAATCAACACGTAAAAATGCTTGCTCTCCACCCTGGTGTCTCATTACGTGTCCACATAGCTTAGGAAAGTTCATTTTCCCGGGGAGTCAAAGAGATTTAGAACATGTTCATATTAATGCAAAGAAGCCAGATTATAGAGTTGGGTGTCCTTGTATATAACAGATACAGAACAACAAGCTGTGAAAAATCTTTTCCTGTTAGATATTAGTCATATTAACAATTACAGGTATTGATAAACAAGAAGTCAGCGTGAATTCAGTTGATCAGCCAAACAGTCTGGAGCAGAGTGCATAGGTATTAATATGCTATACTTGACAGTATCATTTCGTTTCATAACGTTTACTTGGTATCCACAATATTCCAGTAGGATGCTCAGGATATTTTCAGCAGGAATATGACTGTACTTAACACGTTATATATATACATATAACACATTACACACATATACTACATATTATGCATATATACTTTACTGTGTATGTAGTCATATATTCATTAGTAACTTGATTTTGTATATATAATGGCATTTTTACAAACATAGTTTTAGCAAATGTTTACACATTTCCCCACAAATCTTACAGATTACTTTGCTTCTTGTAAGCTGAAAAGCACGGAGTATGTGTCTCATAAGAAATTTATGAACAAGAATGACAACCTATAAAATGTTCTCACTTTTTATGTTTAAGCATCACTGACTTATTCAAGTTAATAAACAACTGTCATTTTTTGTTCATAAAGTAACACCCCAGTAATGAACAGTGGGTAACAGTGAGCTGCAGCGCTCTCACAGCGTCCACCCACCACCATACAGCCTGCCCAGCTCTGAGTAACAAAACTAGCTTAGGATTTGCCTTGTTGGCTTGGAATTCCACCAATACAATAGAACAGAAACAGCTGCCAAAAGAGTGTATTAGATTTCTTCTTAGAACTCAAAAATAAAATTAAATAAATAAAACTAAGAAGAGGAGAGGGATTCCCAGCTCTGCCAAAAAAAAAAAAAAAAGAAGAGGAGAGGGAAAGGGAAAGTATCAGTCTGCACATAAAGCCCATTTTTGGAAAAAAAAAATTAGACATTACTACGTGAAAGCACTTGTTTTTATAATCATGAAATCTTGCTAAAATTTAGTTTGCAAAAGATTTATAACTGAAGGGAAATACAAGGTACAAATATGTTTGAACATAATTCTATAATAATTTAACCCTAAAGACTAAGTTATTAATGACAGGATAGGGAGTTAGAATTACACTGTGAAGTAAAAGTAATAGTAACTACTTGCTATTACTGGCAGATTTAATATTTTTTCAAAGAGAAAGAATAAACAAGCACTGGGTTTTTGTGTGTTTGAGACAGGGTCTTGCTATATAATCTAGAATGGCCTTGAACTCACTACATAGTCCAGGCTGGTCTCCTCTTTCAGCCTCACACACTGCTGGGACTACAGGTATTTACCACCACACTTGGTTTGCACATTTTATTTTCTTTACAAGGAAAACTTCACTGTTTAAAGATTAGATGCTATTATTCCATTACTCTAATCAGAATACTTTTCAATAGAATATTTTTCATGTCCTTTGAACAGTTTTCCTTGACCTTTCAAAAAGATGAACTACTACCTATATAAAGAAAGCCAGTATACATGGTTTAAGATGCCATCATATTTCAATGCCATTCTGTGGATACCCCACCTTTCAAGTCTATTCGGCTAGTATACAAAGAAGAGCTAAGACTTCAGTCCTTCCTCTGAGTGGCATTCTGCCCTTGTACTCTGCTGTGCTTTGAGTTTGCCAACACATACAGCAGAAGCACCCTGACCTCTACTGCTGGAAACTGGAACTTTTTCCATTATGTGCTTTTACTTTAATTATATTTTTCTATAAAATTCACAGCCTCCATAGTAAGGTTTCTGAAAGCATAATCCATAACAATTTTCTGGATGATGGCCCACAGATGCCAGGAAATTGATTCAACAGTATTTCCTTTGATAGTATTCTCTCTAGGATTTTTACAAGTTATCAAGGCAAAGGCAGCAGTTTTGCAATGTTAATTCAAATCGGAAGTGTGTTTCATTAATTGAGGTCAGTAGGTATACTTCTGCAAATCAAAAACACTGACCCAAACATTGTTAATTTCAGGCATGAACCTTTTCTTCAAGTGTAACTGTGTCAGTTACGTTAAAGTCACTCCTCTATTAAAATTTACAAACAAATATTTCAAGGAAAAAAAGGATATTAAATCATGTGTTCAAGTGTATGAAACCATAACTCAGTAATGAATAGGCCATTTTACCAGAAGGTTTTTATTTCTGAAAAATTTCAAATTAAAAGTTTAAAATTTACGAATAGCAAAGAAGATATTAGAAATACTATTAAAATCCCCTAGTTTAGATTACCAATGGGGTCTGTAGTATAATTAAGAAATAGCTAATTTTCATGTCAAGAAACTCTTTGATATCACAAAAACATGCTAAAGCATTAAAATATACATATTAAATGAGTTACAAGAGTCACGAGATTATAATTAGCTGTGACTTCCCATTTCCTCTTCAGCATTTTCTGGACACTGTCCTATAAGCATGTATTTCCTTTATAATCCAGGAGAAACCTTATCCTTTTAATGTCAGTCTATAAGGAAACTTAGCATATAATACCCAGTCAGATGTGCCTTAAGATAATTGATTTTGTTCCCGATAGCAAGAAAACAGCCCCATAATGTTACCAGCGTCCCCCTTAGTGCATGGCCTTCACTGGCGTGCTTTGCTGCCCCAGATTCTGAGTATCCACAACCTTACTTTCTTGCACAAGTAGGAAAGGAGAGTAAGAGCGCAAGGATGTGCTGCAATGTGGGAGCTCTTCCAGCAGTCAGACCAGTGGTGGCAAACCAATGGCATGTGTGCCACCACCGCAGGCTGTTCACCACTGCTAAGAAACTCAGAGTTTTCTGTGGCACAAGAGCACCTCTAGCAGCAAGAGTGTCTGGGAAGACGAATAATTCCATCTGCATTTACTAACATCTTCGTAAAAGTCAGGACTCAGATCACAAAGAGTATTAGGAGGATAGTTTATAATACCCACCACGTAAAAAACAAAAAAACAAAGTGAATTCCCCTGGGTAACAATGTGAAGGAAAAATAGTTTGATCTGTAGATCATGTCTTCTACTTAATTCCAAGTAGATCAATGATTTTAAAAGGCAAGTGCATATAATAATGTTGTAAGCAGCTAAATTAGATAGAAATATTATAAGCAGTCAGACAGGGCCAGGCCCTCAAGGAGATAGTACAGAAGACAAGATATGTTGCAACTGTGAGAGAGACAGATGCTCCCACTGTGGACCAGACCTAAAGACCAAAGATCAAACAAATGCTCACCTCTTTAAAGATTAGCATCTGGGATGGATCATCACCCTAAGGAAGCCTGGAAGAATCATTAATCCAACTACTACTGGCTAGCTACTGGGCAAAGTCCTGTTCAATATCTGTGCCCGCTTGCTACGTGACTTGCTTCCCCATTTGGTCCCAGACTTAATCAATTTTACCTGAGCAATGGTGCTTGTAATCCCATTGGCTGACCATAGTTTTGTCCCACCTCATGCCCACCTAAGTGAGTTCCCATGTTCTCCACCTTACACGCAATTGTTTTGAACTATAAAAGTCCCTGGAAGAGATAGCCCAGGGACCACCAACTCAGGGCCCCCTTCTGTCCCTCTCCCAGACGGGAGCTTTCTTTCCCCCACTAAATATATTGTGCTCATAACTTCCATTTGTTCCTAAATTTCACTCTTCGCTTTTAGAGAACACAAACTCGTCCCATGTACTTTTCAGCTTGGGAGTTTCATTTCCCCTATCGGTAGCATAAAGAAAGTAGGAAAATTTTTATACTCCAGGGATGACTTTGTGACACAAAACTAAAAATGTATGAAAAAAAAAAAAGCTTAATATACTCAACTAAGTAAAATTTAAGAGGTTTTTTTCAAAGAAAAAAAAAAACACACACACACACACACACACACAAAGTTCATGTCCATAGGGAAGAGCTGACTTCCATAACAAAGAAAGAATTTCTACAAGAGGAAAGGGAGCATACAGAGCAAACAAAAAAGACTCAAATTGTGTCTAAGCACATCAAGAGACGACCAAGCTCCCTTATACATAAACACAAAATAAAAAATACAAGATACCATCTTCAACTTTTTCCCTGGAAAAGAACAGGAACGATGGTAAATGATCCTCTCATTTGAGGCTGATCAGAATGCAAATTGGCTGAGCCTTTAAAGAAAACTAACAGCTCAACTGCTGGAAATTAGCCTATGGTTTTAACTGTAAGCAGGAAATATAACCTATGCCTAATGTTATTAACTGAAGCATGCTTGTAATCATCATTATTAGAAAAAACAAAAAATCTTGAACGTATATTGAAAGAAGACAAGTTACATAAATTCTAGTTTATCTATACAATGAAATGCAATCAGACATTTAAAAAATTCTAAACAAAGTCCCTTAAGCTTCAACATTTAAGAGTATTAAGGCTATCCCACATTATGATAACACTAAGAAACACAATAACTTATACGGAGACTGCTCACCTTACAATAAGGTTATGTCCCAATAACACTAATGTAAGAGGAAAAAATCTTAAGTGGAAAACATTTAGTACACCTGAATGAACATGATAGCTTAACCTAGCCTCTCTTAAATGTGCTCAGACCCTTATTTTAGCCTATGGTTGGACAAACACAACAAAGTTAAATGCCTTATGTATTCATAATACTTTACACAAGCACTGAAGTCATATTACACACTGGTGAAAGCATACTGGGCCTGAGAAGCATTGGGTGCACTGTAAGATAATTCAGTGCTATACACTGGGATGCATCACACCCTACAAAGGGTCAGGTAGTCTCTTCCTCGTTCCATGGCTGACTCAGAGCTAGGCCTCACCTGCACTATCCAGCATGGCTACAGAGATCACACCACCCACTGACCAACCCAGGAAAAGATCTAAAATCAAAATTCAAAGTTTGGACTCTACTGGGTGTGTATCATTTTTCACATTATCATAAATTGAAAATCTGAAGCCAAACCCGGAACTGCCCATGTTCTTTTATTTCTATTTTTAGAGTTTGACCAGTGCATGAAATACACCAACCATTTAAAGCATTGAGAGCTCAGACACTAATTATTTCTTTCATTTACTAAGCACACCTGATTTGACCAAGCTATCCAAACTCAAAATTATAGAGCTTTCACAAAAGGTGAGAAAAAATCAGCCTGGCTAGGGAATTTGAGCTCCAAAGTGGGTATGAAGAGTTTTACTCCTTAGCAAAGAGTCTGAGGACAGGTCCCAAATGCCATTACCACCAATTAAATCACCTTTAGATTCATATTTTAACAAGTTTGATTACAAGCTGTAAATAATGTTAGAAAATCAGCTCTCATTTTATCTTTAATCAAATATTATCACCATGCCCTCATGTTACTAACACAAGGACAATTAGCAGCTTCTTGACAAGAAGAATTTTTGTTGCGAACTGGCTCAGGTAAGAGGACAGTAAGAAGCAAAAATAGTACTTACTTCTCAGGGGCAGAAAATACAAGAAGAAACAGGAAAGTGCCCAGTAGCTGTTTTGCAACTTTACAATTACTACAATGTACTCAGGAAGCTACAGAATCCTACTTCCCCCTAAGAGAGCCCACCTTTCTGACTCTCATGCCCGCTCAGTCTACTGTGACCTGACCTGAGTATTTGTTCTCTCCAAAACTCATGTTCAAAGTTAATCCTTAAATCATATGCTAACCTATTTGGAGGTGGAGTCATTAGGATTAGATAAAAGTATGCAGGCAGAGTCACTACCAAATGTTTTAAGACCTTCCCCTGTTATGAGGGCTTAAAATCAGCAAGCCTAAGGTATAGAGCACCCTGCAGTTCCCCAGCCACCTGGAAAATGCAAAAGCTGTGAAGGAAACCTTGGACCCAAGATGTTCCCTATACACTTGGCACTGGGACCACAGTGTTCAACACAGCAACCTGTGTTATATTCTGAGACCTCTGCCATGAGTAAGTCTTTACTATGCACAGAGTACAGTAAAAGGTGCCCTACAGAAAGGGAGAAAGAGGAAAAGAAAGAAAAATAAGTCCCTGCTGACCTGGAGCTCATAACCACTAAAGCCTGAGCTCTGCACATGCACGTGCCAGCCCACACAGGCAGCCCCCACAGTTTTCCAACAGAGCGACTTTCCTAGACTAAAAACCCTATAAGTGCATAAGCACAAAGGGGATACTGTGACGAATGGTCTGTGACGGACGAGGCCAGAAGGGCAATGCTCTGCTCCTCTTAATCTTATTCCCCTCTATCAGGCAATCTCCTCCTCACATCACCCAGACCTTCAGAAAGCATAACCAATCCTCCCTGTCCTCACCGCTGCATCACCAATTTACTTCTCAGAGGACTCCAATTTGTCTTCTACCTTCACTGAAAAATACTCTGCTGAAGTCACTAGCAAACCAATAATTTGCTAATTAAATAGGTTTTCTCAGTCATCTTTCTCAGCTCCTAATTTGACACTGCCTATTTCACTATTTAACTACTTGCAGGTCACAAAGCTTTTCAGAAAGCACAGGAATATTACAAATACTCCCCCAAGAAAAAAATTTCCCGTCTCTCTCTCCATAACCTCCCACACAATGTACAGTATTCAGAAACCCCAGGAAACAATCCCCAAGGAACCTGGTCAGCAGATCCCAGGTTCACAACTCCTGGCCACTCACTCGCTCCTAGCAAGGCCCTTCTCTTACAAATTATTCCACCTACCTTTTGAATATCCTTGCTGGGTTTCTCTAAGTGAATAATATCAAGACAATATTACAATTCCAGTTTGGGCTGGTCAGGTAGCTCCCATCAGGCCAAACTTTCTACAGACAGGAACTATAACTCAGTGTTAATGTATTTAAAAATATATATATATTTCTTCTGAGGCCACTAGAGCAACAAAATGCAGGCAATTATATGGAAGAAGGAGTTGCACTGGAGTGCAGGTTTTTAAGGTTCCAAGCCTGGGCAAAGGCCATCCAACTGACAAAAATTCTTATAGAAAACCCACAGTCTCACCTGCATTCAGAAAGGTCAGAGTCCAAACAACGACTCACTAGAGTGAAAGGAAATTCCAGCCTCAAGACAGGAAATACAAAATCTCCTCCCAAATTTCTAGCTAGCTCTGACCCACAGATATGCAGGCCAACATCAAGCTTCCAGCTCAGGCAGAGCGACCAGAACCTAGGCTTAGGCTTCAGCTGTTACTGCCAAAGAACCACACAAAAGTAAATCTGTTCTTTCCCATATAAATTGTAAAAGAATTTAAATTACTACTTTAAAATATCCAAAACTTAAATATCCATGTATGCGAAGATCAATAACCACACTATGCACAGAAAATAAACCTGGGACGGCTAGGGAGATAGCTCAGCAGAGTTTGCCTGGCAAATGCAAGGACATGAGTTCAATCTCTGGTTCTGCCAAAAAAAAAAAAAAAAAAAAAAACGCTGGGGAAAAAAATGAATGAACTATAAGAATAGATTTGTCTTCAAGTTTTTTAATTGGCTCTAAAGTTGATCTCAATTTCTGCAAAATTTAAATTTCTAAAAATAAATTATGGAAAAAGAAAAAGGTGAACAAAATATTCTACCTAAGGATAAGCACATTAAAACTATTGAAGCATCTACTGTTACTCATTGTCTCAGCTAATCTTCACTTGTTGCTGGGACAAAATACCCAACACCCCAAGTCAAGGAAGGAAAGGTTTATTTAGCTTATAGTTGAGGTTTCAGTCCATCCTCGGCTGGCTCCAAGGCAGAGTTGGATGTGGCAGAGGGCAGCAGCTCATGGCGGCAGAAAAAAATAAAGAGCAAAGAGGGCAGTAGTTACTAGGGAGCTGGTCTCCCTTCCTTAAATCTGTATGCAGATTATCTGCTCCAGGATAGGTGTAGCACTCACACCCATAATCCAGCATTGGATCATGAATTAATCATAAACTCTAGAAGCTGCCCCATGATTGCATCAGGCTTTGGGAGTACAACTAGATATAAACCATAATGCTCATAGAAATTATTTTATTTTTTCAATAATATTACTAAAAAAAATCTGTGTACCCCCTAACATTATTCTAAATTAAACAGAAGAGAAAGTGTTTTCACCAGCTTTAGAATCTCTCACAACAACTATGACAATAAGAATTGCCACGTGGCTATACAACATTACTGTGCACTGCTTTTGTACTATGAATGCACAACAGAAAAGATAGATCATGAAGTCAGTAAATTCATAGTCTATATATTTCTACATATATTCCTAATTATACAAGTACAGTTAGGCAGAACTAAAGAACTACAAAAGCTTTTCTCTGCAGCTCTGCAGTGAATAAAAGTCCAACTGCAATGCTCTGGATGTTTCAGCATGTCCCCCACAGGTTCTTGCCTTAGAAATTTACATTCCTAGTGACAATGTCGGTAGGCAAGGCCTAGAGCACAGTAGCTGAGTTACTGCTATGCTGCATTCAAAAGGAACTAACATAGTTCTCAAGGCTCTGGTTAGTTCTCATGTAAGAGCTATGGAGGAGCAAGGATGGCCCCTTTCCTCTGCCTTTGGTATTCTGCATGTCCATGTTATCTCTTCTCTTCCTCATATTCCTGTGGCAACACTATCCACCATGATGTGATACAGCTATGGGGTCCCTTGTCACAGCCAGTACCATGCTATGCTAGGCTCTAGCCTCAAAAACTAAATAAGCCTCTCTTCCTAAGGACTTGGAAACAGACTAATATACCAACACTCTAATGTTCTCTTAGCTCATTTGAGTAATGAAATCATGGCAACTTTTTACACTGAAAACCAATACCTAAAAATTCATTGATAGCTTCTCATATTTCCTTTTCTCTATTCCATTTACAGATTAGATAAAGAAAAAAGAAAAGAAAAAAATCTGAAGCAATACTTTAAAGCAGAGAGAAAACTGTCACCAGAAGCAGTATATTTAAAAAACCTTGGAACAGGGAAGATGGGCAATCAGAATTTCTAGGAAAGAGACTAACCAGAAAAAATGAGTAAGAAACACTCAACCCTAAAGAAAAGATATATATCTCCAAAATAGAGAAAGTAGATGAACTTATTCAATTTTATCAGTGTGCCTACTTTGAGAATTGAATCAAAAATGACTTTCAGATTTGCACAGTAACTAAACACAAATAGACAAAATTCATTTTCTAACTGAAAACAATATTTTTGCAGCTGTCAGCCTCAACCACAAAACATAAATTTTTCCCAATAAAGTTTGAGCAGAAACATGAGACTACAAATATAAACACTGTTGCCTTATAAGGACATTTAGAAATACCCTTTCAAGGACCAAAAGCTACCTAAACTAAAATTAACCTTGCTATTAGATTCAGAGTTAGGAAAAAGAAAATCAAATATTTCATTTGGTGTTAAGTTCTACATTTAAATATATACCAGGAAAGATGTTAATTTTTCTGCAGTCACGATGTTAAATAAAATCTACAGACTCCCACTGGTGTGGACTAATGTCCTCTACTAAGCTCAACAGTCCAAAGCACATTGGAGTCACTCATGCTAAAGTCTCACATCACCAAACTGAAACTATATTCATCATCTGATTGGAGAAATCTGCAGAGAGACAACACCCAAATCCCCAAATAAGCCTATGTTAGCGTTAGTCCTAATTTTAACCTTCACAAGGAAAATAACTGAAATGACCCATCCACATCTTGTTCTGTTTCTATTCTGTTATCCTTTTTCTGTATAGAAAGCCAACCTACTCTGCAAAGCATCTTAAAAACACTGTTGTATGAAAAAAAAGTATTCTTCAATTCTGGAATTAACTTAAAAATTGTAGGGTGTGCCTTAATATTCAGCATTACGATTATTTCACAGATTTTCATTTAACAATCCTATGCATAAAACCTTTCCAATGTTATGAGAAGTAATACTGATGTAGTTCCAGAAGATTAAACTCAGGGCCATCACAATGAACTACATCTCTAATCCTCTTTAACTTCTCAGGCAAGGTCTTGCTAAATCACTCAGACAGGTACCCAGGCTCGGCTCAAACCTGTGGTCTCCTGTCCCAAACTTCTAGGACAGTGGTTGTCAACCTGGGAGTCAAACGACCAAAACACAGGGGTTACCTAAAGCCATCGGAAAATGTTATTTATTTGGAATTACAGTTTTGAAGTAGCCACCAAAATTATTTTTTGGTTTGGGGTCACTGCAACACGAGGAACTGTACTGTGGGGTCACGGCATTAGAAAGGTTGAGAACCACAGTTCTAGGGTACTGGGATTACCAGTCTGTGCCCTGATGCCTCCCTGTTGTTCTCTATCTTAAATATTTGACATAATGATAAGAATGGGCCCCAACTCTAAAATATACTAGTACCACCAGCACTGATGCTTTGTAGGATTTTAAAACTCAAGTTGTTTTTGTTTTTGTTTTTGTTTTTGTTTTTGTTTTTGTTTTTGTTTTTGTTTTTCAAATACCTGGAAGTCCTGTTTGGATTCTTAATGATCAAACACATAATAATTAAATTTATCCTATAATAAATTATCATTTTTATTACATCAGGAAACTTCGTTGCTTGATGTTGTTAATTTTTCAACAGTATATAATGGTGTTGTGCACAATAACCTGTAAATGATTAGCTTACAGATAATTAAAATTAAGCTTATTTTATCTTATAATTAGCATTTGACCCAAGCCATGCTAATATGGTAGGACTAATCCCACAACAGCATTAGCCAAGGGTTCCTTAAAAATACCAAAACTTTAACAGCTTCAATATTTTTATGAAATCTATTATAAATCCAGATTTCTTAAAGTGATAGTTTGAAATGCACTGAAATTCTAAAATATTAATGCAAACTACATTTGAAATTATACTGTATTAAGTTTACAGAAAACTCACATCTATATCTTATAGTTAGCTATTTGAAAAATACAGTATCTTTTCTACAATGAAGTAAATTGATATATACACTCATGAAGGACATTTCAAAGCTCATTCATAATTTTCAATGTTCTTTTCCCTACATAACCACATTGCAGTTTCCATTGGCCCCAAAAGTAAGTGAAAAACATTCTGTGCTGGCCACTTCAAAGACATTATTTAGCTAAAAGATGCTACAAGTTCACCTTTAAACTTCTCTACTCATCAAAGTCAGAAATTTCCTGGAAAAAAAAAAAAAATGACAGCAATTAAAGAGAGCTAATAACAACTTCCTCTTCTTCCTAACCAGCGCAGGGTTGCGTTTCATTCCCCCCCGGCCAGATAGTTTCTTCACAGGCATGTATTTTTCTTCTCTTAAGACACATACCAGAAAAAGAGTCAATAGATAATGAATTGAAATAAATATTTTAAAACACAATGCCTACTTTTAATTAACAACCAAAGTAGCCTCTGGGGAAATATGTTCAATTCATTAAATGAATTAGAATAAAAAATGACAGGTCTTCAGCTCCACCATTTAAGGCTGTACAGAAATCTCCTAAGTGGTATTTAGTTTCCTTATCTGAGAAGTGATTCAGATGTGGTCTGGTAGAATCATACCAAGGGACTTTTTAAGCTCTCAGATAAAGATCTAATGCCATTAATCCTCAGACACTTTAAAGAAACTGAAAGAGAGGCAATACTCCTAGAATCATTCCTAGAAGCAAGCATTACCCAACCAGAAGAGAGCTACAGGCCAATCTCCCAAATGAACACAGATGCAAAAATTTATCAGTAAGATACTGGTAAACAGGATGCAGTAAATCATCAAGAAGAGTACACATAAGGACCAAGCAGGACTTATCTCAGGGATACAGAGATGAGATTGAAGCCAGACTGAACTGCATAGTGAGCCCTTTCTGGAAAAGATTTAAAAAAAAAAAAAAAAAACCTACAGAAAACTAGGATAGAAAGTCTTTATCTCCAGCTAATAAAAGCCACCTATGACAGACCAATACCCAACATCACACTACACAGTCAAAACCTGAAAGCTTTCCTTCTACAATCAGGAACCAGGCAAGAATGTCCAGTATCATAACTCCATATTCAATATAGTTCTAGAAACATTAGCCAGAGCAATTAGACATGAGAAAGAAACAAAAGGAATAGAGACAGGAAGTCAAATTATCATTATTTGTGGAGGACATGATAAATACTCTGAAGACCCCAAATAAAACAAGAGACTTCTAGATTTAATAAACAAATGCAATGGCATACCTGGTTACGAAGTCAACATTCAGAACTTAATAGCATTCCTGTATACAAACAACAAATTAACTGATAGAGAAATTAGGGAAATCACAACTTTCACCATAGCATCAAAAAAAAAAAAAAAAAAACACTTAGGAATCAACCTAATAAAGGAAGCAAAAGATCATTATGCTGATAACTGTAGTACTTGAAAAACAAGTCTGAAGACAATATCAGAAAATGGAATGATATCCTTTGTTCTTGGGTAAGAAGAAACAATATAGCAAAAACAGAAAACTTCACAAAATTAGGGAAAACAATCCTTAACTTCATTTGGAAGAAACTTAGTATAGTAAAATCAATCCTAAGCAACAAGGATAAGGCAGAAGACACCACAATCCCTAACTTGAAGCTATATTACAAAACTACAGTAACTGAAAAAAGCATATGGCCTGGCAGGATGGCTCAGTGGTCTAAAGTGCCTGCTTAGGAAAGCTTAGGCGGCTGCAGGGACTACAGTTCAATCCCCGGCACCACATGCTGCGCCAGCCCTGCCCTGAGGGCAGGCTGAGCCGGCCATAAAAATAAATAAATAAAAAACAAAAGTTCTGAAACAAGAAAAAATAAATAAATAAATAAATAAATAAGCATAGTACTAGGAAAAAAAAAAAAAAAAAAAGACCTGAGGATCAATGGCCCAGACTAGAAATCCAGAATCAACTCCAAACACCCAGCCATTATCTTTG
>PVJA010027798.1:0-28128 GCA_004027025.1 Myocastor coypus | reverse complement strand
TGTTTAAATTTCATTAGAGAAAGCCATTTTGTTTTTTGCCCATAACACAGTTCACTTTTACAAATAGGTTTTGAGATGCAGTAAAATAGCTGGTGTGAAAGTAGCAGAAATTACAGAGCTTATACAGAAAGCTTTGGAAAATGACCAGAAAGTGAGGTAAGATGTTCAAATCTAAGTGATGTTTTTATATGTGCTTACCAAGAACTCTTCTTGCATTAGAGCAACCCATATGATTCTTCCTCTTTTTTCTTTTTCTTTGTTTGGCACAGTCCTCCTACATGGTTTAGGATGGTTCTGAACTCACTGTGTTGCCCAGGCCAGCTTTGAACTCCCAATTGTCCTGCCTCAGTTTCCCTGAGTGGTAGGATTACAGTCATGCACCACTACACCCAGCCGTGATTGTCATATCTGGTCTTTATTTGTTAATCTCATATGTTAAGGGTTGGCCAAATAGCTCAGCAGATTAAAGCACCTATAAGCAGGCACAGGTGCCAGGGCACTGAGACAGCAATGGAGACTGGATGTGGTGGCATGCCTATAATCCCAGCTCTTGAGACGCTGTAAACAGATGGATCACTATGAGCCTGACTGAGACCCTGAGCACCCTGTAGACCATTCCCTAAAGTCCAAAAAAAAAAAAAAAAAAAAAAAAAAAAATCTCATTTGTGAATTTGTCTTTTTGAGACAGGGTCTCCTATGCAGTTCTGGCTGGCCTTGAGCTCACTTTTATAACTCAACTCATCCTCCTGCCTCAGCCTCCCAAGTGGTAGGATTACAGGCGTGTGCCACTGTGCCCTGTAAATGCGTATAGTCTTATTTTATTCCCGTGTAAACATGGCTTGTATTAAGAATCTACATAATAGTATTTCCTTTAAAAAGTTAACATTTTGTTAAAGGTATCTAATAAGCATAAACAAGCTGATAACCCTTTTTTGTGTGATCTGAAGCAAGATACATAATGTAGTGACCAGTGTCCTCTTCTGTCATGTGAGGTTAATGCTGTCCTCATAGGGGCAATTTGAGGATTAGAGAATATATATACATCTAAGCATCTAGCATATGCCTGACATGTGGTTCAGTAAACATCTCTTGACAGGGATAATAAATCAGTGGGGTGGTCAGTCAGATATTCAGTATTCCTCACTCACCAGAGGCTAATTTTTTTTTTTTCCTTTCCTTCCTATCTCCCATGTCTTCATCCCACCTCTTCAAAAAATAACCAAACCTCACATACAGGAAGGAGGGTGGAAAATTTGGCTTTGCAGAATCTATAGCAAATCAAAGGATCACAACATTTAAAATGGAAAAAGCCTCCATTGATACTACTGATGTTGAGGAAAAAGCAGAAGAAATCATTGCTGAAGCTGAACCTCCTTCAGAAGTGTATCTTTATTGGGTGATCTTTGCAGTAACAAGATTTGTAACTTTGGGCTTTATTAAAGCTGTATGTGCACATAGACATTTGTTTTTTGAAATATGTAGTTAAAATACTTGAAAACTTAGTAAACTATAGGAATTTGATGGTGTCATATTTAGTTTCTGTCTTCAGTTATACTGCAAAAATGAGAAAATTATTTTAAGAACCAATTAGGGGCTGAGGATATAGATGAGTGCTAGAGCATCTGCCTGCAACAGTGGTGGCAAGCCCGTGGCACACTTCAAGCATCAGGCTATCATTGAAAGCTCCAAAAAGAGCAAGGCCCCAGGTGTAACCATTACCACAGCAAAGAAACAAAGTGCACAGCATTTTTATTAACATTAATAGCATGATGAAGGACTTCATACATGGTAATACATTGCTGTATTTTTGTGGTGGTGAGCAGCAAATCTAGGGCCAGTATGCTAGAAGCAATCTACTACTGAGAGCTGCTTCCAATCCCACAACCATCCTTGAAATTATTCATAATTACTATAGCTAGAATATCAAGGGCCTGTCTTATTACCTTGCATGGTATTTATAAACTCATTTTGAGTTTTTGATCTGATAGCCTTCCATAGTATAGCTCTATTCCATTTTTCATATTTTTTCCTTGAGAAATGGAAGAACATTTGATTCAGTCTTATCAGGTTAACAGTGCTTTATTCTTCAGTTTTCTTAACTTTTTAAGTGTTTCTAAACCTGTTCTCTGGACCTCTGGAACTGCACAGATTGGAGAGGGAGTAGAAAACTCCTGGGGTGACCTTGAAGACTCTGAGAAAGATGAGGACGAAGGTGACAGTGATGAAGCTGTCATTCTTGACAATATGAAAATAGACACTGGAGTAGAAGTTTCTGATATTGGAAGCCAAGGTAAGCGATGATACAGCTTTTATGTGACCTGTTGATCCATAAAGTATATATACAGATAGTACCTCTTAACTATATACAGATAAATCATCTATAAATATTGATACACATGTGTATAGGGATGTGCTTTTTCTTTTTAGGAGGAACAAAATGTTTTATAGTTGAAATTTCAGCTAAGACTAAACTTCAACAAAAGACTCATGACTTTTTTGTAATACGAAATGTTCTCTACATTGACCGCTACAGTAGCTATGAGCCTTGTGCAGTTCTTAAGCATACCAGTTGGGTGACCAAGAAACTGTTGAAAATTCATTATATGAGGCTAGTGGCTACCATATTATATAGTACAGATTTAGAACTCACAAAATGCCCATAATTCCCAGAATGGCAATTCTTCTTTTGGCTGGCCTACAAAATAAAACCATGAATTGCTTTTTATAGTATAAGTAAGTAATACCATGATTTTTTTTTTTTTTTTTTTTTTTTTTTTTTTTTTTTTTTTTTTTTTTTTTTTTTTTTTTTTTTTTTTTTTTTTTTTTTTTTTTTTTGTGGGACCAGTGTTCAAACTCACAACCTTGTACTTGCCACACAGGCACTTGTGCCATGGAGCTACCTTAACTTTAGAACTAGTCTGGTGGATATGCTAAGTTTGCTGACGTTAAAGAATGCTCATAGGCTTGCCTTCATGGAGGGAAATTATTGCCTATGAATATTATGGGTGAAAACCTACTGGTTTTTGAAATAGGCATATATATGAAGAAAAAAAAAGTCACACCTTTATTTGAATCTTATTATTCCAGAACTTGTTCAGTATATATATTAGTTATATGGGCAAGGAAATAAGTTTCTTCAACCCAGGGATCTGCCTTTACAAATTTTTCCATGTCATGGAAAAAAATTTTTACTTTAGCCATATTATTTTAAAATTGTTGTTTCTATCATTGAGTGGACCTACTTGATTTAACTATTAAACTGATGAATATGTTTTTCCCATTTCTTCTAAAGTCTTTATACTGTAATCATCTCTGATTAATGTGATAATCCTCTTCATAATAAAAGTTAACAGGTAGACATATTTCAACTGAATTAATGAAAGCTAGACCTTAGAGAACTGGGAGGATGAAGCAGGTAAAGCTTTTCTAAAGTGTGGGCAAACTGAAAGACAATCAACTGGAAAAAGGGTTAATTCACATTACAGTGTATATGTACATGCATGTACATACATGTAAGTAGATAAAGGAGGGGTGCATGTTTTTAATTTAAGTTTAACACTGAGAAAAATGAGCAAAATATATGACACAATCCTAAAATAGAAATGACCTGTTAGTGTTAACATTCTTCATGGTCAGCCATGGCAATAAAAGAAATCAGTTCTTTAGCTGATTAAAATTATTAAAAATTATCAGCATTCATAAATGTCTATGGGAAATGGATTTTTCACTTATTGAATATCTTAAAGCAGCACAGAAAGCATAGAAATGGTTGCTTTAGAACCTGATAGAAATAAATTCATGTGGGAACTTTAAGATACTACTTATGTTGCTCTCTTGACATTTTCTTAGATGCCCCAATAGTACTCTCAGATAGTGAAGAAGAGGAGATGATCATTTTAGAACCAGACAAGAACCCAAAGAAAATAAGGTAACAAGAGTATTTCCCCCTTTCACTTGTACATTCAACTATTTGTTGTTTCTCCTTATGCTTTAAAAAAAAAAGGGGGGGGGCACACAACTTGATAAAATAGGTCTTTCAAAATTACTGTTTTTATTCTTGTAACTGCCACATTGTATCCTATAAAAAGAACTTATTTCATTGATCCAGCATGCTATCAGTGAACTGCTTGCTTTATTCACAGAACACAGACCAGCAGTGCAAAACAGGAACAAGCACCAAATAAAAAGCCAGTGAAAAAAAGAAAGAAGAGAACTGCCAAGTAAAGCTAACACGGTTCTGTTTGTATATAAAACTATTAAATGGATATTTATTCAGTGTTAATAATAATGCACAGCACAGGCTTTATTCACAAGTCCATTAAATTGAATTTTGGAGACTTTTAAATGTTGTATTTTAAACATTGGGAAATGTTTTGTCTGTCAGTTTTTCACAAGAGCTTTCCAACCCATCTGTAACCTCAAAACCTTAATGGGTTTAAATTACATTTTCTATTGGACAATAAACTATAAATCTAGTTAACTTTTCCAAGGGAAATATAGTCATAGTTCCATCACAGAGTAAAAGTAACTGACTTACAGAAAACAAGATTTCCAAATGTTTATTAATTCTTATCCTGATAGCTGGCATCATTACTTTCCCACTTAAAATTAGTCAAATATCTAAGGTAGATACATGTACAAAAGATATACAGATTAAAACCATTTAACTTCTATATTCAGAAATGATTGTGAAATTAAGACCAAGTAAAAACTACACCATATGCTCCAAGGGCAGTCTTCACACATTTAGTGTCTCTGGGGGGTTGAGGAGAGAAACACCATGATACCTATAAAGAGGGAGGAAAAAATCCATTTTTACTAAATGATGGGATGGAAATCTTACACTAGTAGTAAATACATTCACTGGAAACTAAATGCTATTTCTTAGGTTTTCTAAATCATTCCCGATCTTCAATCTGTATGCAGCCCCCACCTACCCACCCAAGGAAACAAAAGTAAACTATGGCCTCCAAACGACCTGTTAAGGCGAACACTTTCTTAGGAGTCTGATAGACTAGTATAGCCTTTAATAAAACATCAGTTTCAGAAGCATATTATATGCATTATCTGTAGTCAAGTCTTACTTTGAATTTTTGTATTTTTCTCTTATTGACTGTTGCGCATGCTGTGGTGCTCTGAGGTAGGTCTGGTGAAGGTCCATGAGACAAGGCTTAAGACTCTCCAGGGTATATCCAGTCTTTCGAACTAATGATTCAGGCTACAGTGGAGTAAAAAACTAGTTATTCGGTTAGTAACAACAAACTACAGTAGGAAAATTAATAGTTGGTTCACAAATCTTTAACAGACAACTGACATATCTCATTTTCTGAGGCCATGCATGTCTTATGCTGACTTCCATTTTCATTGCTTTGCCTGCCAATGGATCAGACAGGGCAAATTCTTTAGGTGCACCTTTCAAGTCTAAATTTAGAAGTGGGCTCTCAGGTGCCGCTTTAGCAGGTTAAGATGTCTCAAATGGTGTACGTATTTGAGCAGATTTTGCAAGATCTAGTGTAGGTAGCCATCAGCTCTGTGGAACACTTACGGAACTCAGTACCACCATTTAGTCTTAAGGTTGATGTGAAGACTAATACATACCCAGCTTTGTCCTGTGACTGTGTAGAGTGCTAAATGAAAGGCCGCTCCGGCGATAACTGAAGGCAAATACTTCAGGTATGGGTCAGCATCTATCAAACATAATTCTCCCAAAAACTGCAATGAAAAACATCCCAGATCAAGAGTTCTAGAATACAAATCTCAAATCTTTGCCTTCTGATTAACAGTTTTTTCTATCTTTGATTATAGTCTGTAGTAATCCTGGACAAAATATTCTACAGCCTCATCTTTTAGATATGCTTACTACAGGATATTGTTTTTCTCCAATGTCCTACATTTTACCTTTTTGAAAACTATCTCCTCCCCAAACTTCATCCTTAAACAACTCCTCTCAGTACTTTACCAATATGGTCATCTCTTGGCAGCCCCAGGAAAGCCTCTCCAGGAACCCAAATCAGTGCACACCAGAGTTCCTTATGGGAAGTACTCTATAGGTCACATTTTCCTGTATACTTCAAATCCTTCAGATTACTCACAATACCTAATACAGAGGTTCTATTGAGAGAATGAGGAAAAGTCTATATGCGCAGTATAGATGCAAGTTTTCTACTCAATACTTGCAATCTGATTGAGTCCGTAATGCAGAACCCATAGATATGGAGGGCCAGCTATATGTAGGCTTTCATCAGTGGTAGGGTTTTTTCCCCCTTAGTACAGTATTTGTCCTTGGATTACTGAATTTCTTGAGCAAAGCTATACTAACGAAACAGGAGCTTGCTCCTAATAAGAATCTCCAGTAAGGGGCCCGGCGGGCTGGCTCAGTGGTCTAAAGTGCCTGCTTGGGAAAGCTTGGGCGGCTTTAGGGACTGCAGTTTGATCCCAGGCACCACATGCTGCGCCAGCCCTGTCCTCGGGGAGGGCTGAGCCGGCCATAAAAATGAGTGAATAAACGTTCTGAAACAAATAAATAAATTAAATAAAATTCTTAAAAAAAAAAAAGAATCTCCAATAAAATTAAAATACCTTACCATTGCCAAGCTTTCAACTTTGCAGTTTGCAGGCTGCTGATGCAGAAAGTACTGGGTAAGAAACTGATTTACTGTTGGTGCAGCTAAGTCAAAAGCAAGGACTTTCAAAACTAAATGTTCCATTCTTAGAACTTGTTTCTTCGAGTAAGTATCATCTGTAATGTACACAAATTCTGCTACTTCTGGGGGGTATATTTCTTCAAACTTTCTAAAATGCAAAAGGTTTTAAACAGTAAGTCCTTCTAAAAGGTAAACACCAAGTTTTCTTATCCAAATTCTGAAATCCCATTAGTAGTCTACCAAATGTATTTTCACTGCAACTGGACCATCATTTTTTTCTTTCTTTCTTTTTTTTTTTTTTTTGTCTTTTTTGAGACAGGTTCTTGCTATGCAGTTGAGGCTGGCCTTGAGCTCACTTTTGTAGCCCAGGCTGGTCTCAAATGCGCACCAATCCTCCTGACTCAGCCTCCCGAGTGCTGGGATTACAGGCGTGAGCCACCACGCCCGGCTGGACCATCATTTCTAGTGGCTGAAAATTTAGGAAACACAAATCTCCTTTGTTTTTATGTCCCAAAGGGGAGAACATATTGCTTATATGCCAAATAACACATTTCTTGTTTTCTCTCTCTCTCTCTCTTTTGTCTTTTTGAGACAGGGTCTCACTGTGCAGTTCAGGCTGGCCTTGAGCTCACTTTAATAGCCCAGACTGGTCTCAAACTCACATTGTTCCTCCTGCCTCAGCCTCCCGAGTGCTGGGATTACAGGCATGCACCACCACGCCTGGCTCCAGATAACACTTTTAAGAAACCACAGACTTCTAAACTCTATAGAGAAGAATGAACCCAATGAACCAAGCTGTACTTACGAGGCTAACAGCATAGCAGCAGTGCCCACAAGCTGAAGCTTTCCTCTCAGCACAGACATTGAAGAAAGGAACCTATCGATGTAGTTAACAGCCAAATGCAGGGTTTCATTCTGCAGTTTATATTCTTCTCCCACTTCAACTAACCAGTCCACGAGGATAGCCCTCATACTGTTAGTGATGTCTGGCTGTTTCCTCATGTAGCCCACCTTAGGTTTACATTTAAGCTGTTGAGAAAAGTTTAGGAGTGTTAAAATTGTACTTAAATGATTCTATCATGAACAAAAATGCTATCATGAACAAGTATAGCATTAAGAGTAAGTTGCTAGTAATTTAAAACATAGACAGGCATGGTGGCACATGCCTTTAATACCACCACTATAGGAAGCCAAAGCTGTGGAGAATTTCAAGTTCAAGCGCACCCAGGGCTGGGAATGTAGCTCAATGTAAAGGCCTTCACATCAATTCCCAGCATCACAAATATAAACAAAACCTAACCATTATTCTCCAATTACATTTAGTTAAGTAAAACTGGAATCAAGAGAGCCTGTACTTACCTCCATTTCCCTAAGGTATGTGTGAATGTCTTCATGGTAGTCTGGGACTTCATTAACACTCACTGGCTTTTCCTCTTCTAATACAACTGACATGTCCATAGTGTGTGGCGAATCTGGGACAGAAAAGTTGGGATCAAATTAACTCTTTAATTTTTTATTCGATACAATGTCTGCCCTTGTAAGGAATCCAACAGTACTAAAGCATTTAATTGATCCAACTGAAAAACTGCTTGTGGCAAAGTGCTATCTCTTGCTATCTCTGTCCATATAGCTTTAGAATTTTTGTTAGAAAAAGAATTAGCAATAGACTAATGAGATGGTAGGACATATAAGAAACAGATGGTACAATGGCTCTTATAGGCCCAAGAACTTAACATCCAAGTTTTGTTTTTGTTTTAATATATATATTATGGCCAGCTCAGCCTGCCCTGGGTGTGGGGCTGGCACAGCATGTGGTGCTGGGGATCGAACCCGCAGTCCCTGTGGTTGCCTAAGCTTGCCTAAGCAGGCGCTTTAGATCGCTGAGCCATCTTCCCTGCCCAAACAAGTTTTGAGACAGTTATCTAAGATATGCCCTGAGAAGACTACAGGCCTCATGGTATGACACATTCAAAGCAGTGAGACAATGGCTGGAGTCAAGTTACATGGTTTCTAATAATAAGTGTTAATATTTAGGTTTTATGGGGTTCAAACAGAAAAAAAACTATAATCAGTGACTCAGTTTTTATGAATTATCTTTTGAAAAAAGATTTTTTCCCACTTTAATCTTTTTCATGTTAAAAAATTCTTGCAAAATTTGACTAGTGGCACAGCCCTAGGTTCAATCACCACCACAAAGCAAGCCTTTTCTTGCAAAATTTGAATTAAGAAATTATTTCAAAGGATCTTCTTGCCCCAACCCACTGGCCAATTAGTGAAACTAAAACTGCACTCGACTGGATGCAGTGAGCTATCCTGTGATGCAACAGCACAAATTGCATGCCTGTCTTCAGCTACAAATGCTTGAGAGCAAATAGACACTTTCTGACTTGCTGGTTAGACTCACTTTCTGGTGTCACACAATCCACTAGTTTCCACAGTACATAAGGCTCGGCTCTACCTCTACTCTTTACAGTGGCCAGTCTTAGGAAGCAAGCAAACATTTGTGGGGCAGATTAAGCATTGGAGATCTACTCATAGCAGTCCTGGCAGAGTGCCAGATTAGGATTTGGTGCTTTTGTAGGTCACTAGGTCAAGTGTTAGCAATGACATCTGAAATAAATTACACCCATCCTAAGCCTGTGAAGAGTAAAACTGTTATAATAAGCAGGTAAAGCAGTGCCTCAATATGCAGAACATTAACCTCATCAAGTATAATTCTTTAAAACTTACCAAAACTACCATCCATTGGATAATCGAGAGGTACCAGTGGCTTTCTTGGTCCGGGTAAAGCAACAGCTGCATTAAAAGCCAGGACATCTTCACACTCTGGCTTTGTAGATTCTGGTGGCCTCTTCTGAGTGTCTTCTGCTTCATCCACGTGGATGGTGAAGGCCGGTGGTTTACTGTTTGCTTTCCAAGGCGGCAAAGTAGCAACGTTCTCATCGTTGACAGGAAGATCTTTAAGAGGTGCAACCTAAAGGAAAATTACTTAGGATTTCAATTTAATAAGTGTCGTTTGCCTTCTTCACCTTAGGGATCTGTGCCTTTGTTTTACTTCCAAATTATCAGAAAAAATTAAGCTTCCTGAGACGAAGTCCAGGAATAGCTCTGAGCAATCAAATCGATGCTTCAGTTTTTCACAGGCAGTCCTACCAAAGACTAAATAGAACTAGGTGGAATTATAAACTAATCAACGGTGGCTGTCAAAATTTGTTGAGGAAAAGGCACGGAGGAAAAAATAGTTTCACCACTTTCGCCCCAGGGTGGAGCGACAGAGCAAATCTGGCTAAAATGGCGGAATTTGCCAAAAGCCAATTATATTTCATATTTTCTCAAGTAAAAGTAACCTCTTAAGCAGACAGAAGACAGCCAGGTTCTAGGGGCGGTACTTGGCGTTTCAAACTGGAGAGAAAGGCACAGAGCAAAGACGCCAAACATGATTCATGTTTAAGACTTCCTCTGACCTCTTTATGTACCTAGATAGATGCCTTCGACACAACAGATTGGCAGCACAAGCAGTGGCAGCAGGGGCTGTAATACTAATAATGGAAATAAACTACAGCCGCATCCTACAAACTACAAAAATCAGGAACCGAGAAGACTCCAAATGCAAGCCACCTTAAAAAAGGAAAAGCTAGCGGACGCATTCACCCGCTCCCGCCTGCCCGCTTAGCCCATGCCCATCGCGCGTTCAAGCGACTCCTATAGTTGAGACTTCTCCACTTACCCGCCGCGTCTTAAGCCTCTGCTGCGGAGCTGAACACCGTGAGTTCCCCGCCTTCAACACCGCCACCTCGGCCTGAGATCGCGGCGGCTGGCCGGGTGCTGCCTTCTCCGGGTTGATGTTCTCCTGGTCCTCATGAAGCCCCGCCTGTTGCAGTGTTCGCAGGACCGAGCTCGCCTCGCGGGCCGCAGGCTTTGGCGCGGAGCTGCCCAACATCGCTGATCCCGGGGGCGGGCGGCGGGATCGGCCCGCGGCGCCAAGCAGCGTGCACTCCGCCCCGCGACCGGTCACGTCGACCTCGCGGAGGAACGCTCCAGCCGGCGCGCTGCCACACCCCGAGCCAGCCTGCCCGCCGCCCGTTCCCCCGGCTCGGGCCCGTGCTGGATCGAGAAGGTCGCCACGCACGGAGGTAGGCGCAGAGCGGCGCGGGAGGCAGAAGACGCCGGAGTAGAAAGCAGCCCGCCCGGGCCGCGACTGTTCTTGCAGTTCAAGTATCCCGCGACTATTGAAATGGACCAATGAGCGCCGCCGCAGCTCAACGTCACCACTGCGACGGCGTCGCGGGGCGGGGAAGGCGGCCACAGAGACCGAGAACAGGGGCGGAGAGCTGTGGCGGGAGCAAAAACGCCTGCGCCGGCGGAAAGGCAAGTGGTGGGTGGGGCCTGCGCCGCGCGTCTTTAAAGTGAGCTACTGCGCGGTTCCGTGCGGTCCTCGGGGCCGGAGCTGCTGCTTATCTTTGCAGTACAGATGGAATTAAACTATAGCAACTGTTCATGGGCCGCCCCGCCGGCGGTAGGGGTCGCTACTTAGGCTGGGAACGCGAGGCTGCTGCTGGAGCGCTGCGTCCACACGGCCTAGGCTTGTTCGGGCTCAGCAGGGCGCAGTCATCCGACCGCTGCTCGCGGGAGCCAGCGGCAGACTGAGCACATAGGAATCTGACTTCAGGGCTGCGCACTTTGTGTACTTGTGGGTGGGTGGCCAGGACTGAACATAAGGTCAGGCGCAAGCTACCAGTGTCATCCCCAGCCTGGTCTTAAGGCTTTTATTTTTCCTGATTTAGATACAATCAATTTAAAACGCCACCTGGCCCTACCGTTTATAATACAAAGAAATTCAAATAGTCTTAATTTTTTGTCCATTATCCCCTGGAACAGAACCAATTAAAAAACACAATGAACTCCTAGGGACCCAAAGAGTTCTTTTTAATGTTTTATTTGGAAAGGAAAGTTGCTTAAATACAGTAAAAAATGGGGTTTCAAGCCCACCGCTTTCCCTTAGATACAATAAAAATCCTAAGCCTTTATTAAAATTTAAACATACGTGCCTTAAATTTTTTACATTTAATATTCAATGATTGTACATAACTAACAATCATTGTTTTTTAAAAAATTATATTTACCCTACTTTTCTGTGTGTGGGTTTTTAAAACAGGGTGTTACTATGAAGTTTAGACCAGCCTTTAAACTCCCAATGATCCTCCAGCCTCAGCCTCCCCAGTGCCGGCCGGTATTACTGGTGAGCACCACCACACTCAGCTCCATTTACCCTTCTGTAAAATAAAGAAAATAGCTCATTTTTCACTATCTTTATGCCATTTAAAAAACCTAAAATACAATATTCCCTGAAATAAATCTGAATTAAGATTAATGAACAAAATTTCTGTAATTTGAAAGTCTTATTTAAGCAATTAGTGGATACTCCTGCAAGAAGAACCTTAGCCGCTGGCTCACATGTATGCTTCTGCAGCTGGAGTGGCTGGGCAGCTCAAGTGCATGTCACTTTACTCTGGCAAATACTGCTCACCCCTCCCCCCTTATAATTTACAGCACTGAGCCAAGCACCAGGCTCCTAAAATGTTACCAAGCAAGAGAGAAATCTGCTGCTGGTCAATTCCAAATCCTACAGAAAAAATTGGCCAAGTATTTTCATTGGTTGTAATGATACACAGGAACCAGGACACAAATCAGGTGTTATAACATGGGTGTTTTGCAGACCCCAGCGTGTCCTCTTAATTACTCACTAACATGGAAAATCCATTTTCTTAGATTTCTCAATTTAAATATCCACTTGCCAAAAATTTTTATTAGTATCCCTTTATAATTACTCAACTTATTTTAAAATAAAAATATTTAGTCTTTTTTTTTTTTTTTTCTTTTTCTTTTGGAACCAGGGATTGAACTCAGCGGGCAGACCTTGCACTTGCCAGGCAGGCACCTGTGTCCCTGAGCTATCTCCTCAATCCCAAAATATTTAGTTTTATTTGTCAAAAGAAATAAAAGTTTTACATTAAAAAATTCTTATTTCAAATATTTCCACATGTTAAAAGTCCGCTTGTGATTCTGCTTTAACACTGTTTGATAAGCTCATCACTGTTGTGGGATTTAACCTTACTTACCTTTCATGCTGCATCAAAGAAAGCAATCAGTGTATTTTGGTCATAACTGTCCAGAATCTCCAGCAGAAGCGGTACTTTGGTTTTTACATTGGTGCCTTTGAATTTAAACTTATCTATGAAAAGATCAGTGATCATGCCTATAAAGAAAAATGTCTCTTAGTGAAACAGAGTAACTTCTTGATAATGTATTTCCAAGTACCTGAAATTCCATTACTTATTATACATAAATCTAAAAGAGTTGATAATTTAAAAAATATTCATATGGGGTTTAAGTCAAGTTTCAACATATAAATTTTTATCTAACATTGTTCTTTGTTGTTGTTTGAAGGAGTCTCACTGTGCAGTCCAGGCTGGCCTTGAACTCACTACATAGCCCAGAACTCATCTCAAACTCCTAAGTGCTGATGTTATAGGAGTATGTCACCACATCCTTTAATATACAGCTCTAATAATCGTTAAAAAACTGTTTAATAACTTAGCAATTAACAATCAACAGTTGACCATTTTTTAATAGCTACAGGTATATATGACATTTTTCTAACTAAAGCATATTCTGTTCTTAGCAGTTTTGTCTAGAATAAAAAATTCCATCTATATGATCATTCTTCAAGGATCTGGCATATTATTTCACCTTTGTATTTCCCACGATGTAAAACAGAAATAGTTCAAGCTGTCAATCATTTATCTAAAACCCTTGGTACAAATGTACTGCAGAACTTTATGACTCAGGGGATTGAGTGTCAAATGTCTGATAAAACTAATACTTTTATTTTTATTTTTAAGAATTTTTTATTTTATTTTTTTCTTGTTTCAGAACTTTTGTTTGTTTATTTTTATGGTGGCTCAGCCTGCCCTGAGGGCAGGGCTGGCACAGCATGTGGTACTGGGGATTGAACTGTGGTCCCTGCAGCCACCCAAGCTTTCCTAAGCAGGTGCTTTAGACCACTGAGCCATCCTGCCGAGCCCCAAAACTAGTATTTTTATAACAAAATACATTGATGAATATTTGTACTAAATAAAAATTAAAGGAACAGAAATCATCTCATGTCAAGTTTGTCATTACATTACACACACTAAGTCAGAGTTTGCTGTCCACTGATGTATTAAAGCTTTCTGGGTGGATTTTGAAATCACTGAAATTCGGGGTCTGCATCACCCATCATCTAGGTTCTAGAAAAAACAGGTCTTGGGCTTGCTATATAGGAAACATGAAGATATTCATAGCATTATAGTTTGTGGGAAAAATCTCTGGGTATATAATAAAATCAGTAGAATATTGAAGGCTTGACATGGATTGACACCATCAGTTAAAGCTGGGTGTTGTGGAGGACAAGTTCAAGCTCAGTTTAGGAAATGTAGTGGATTAGTTAGACTTTATCTCAAAAAAAGAAAGATAAAAGGGGAATGGGTGCTGGAGGAGGCTGTGGCTCACCATAAAGCCTCTAAGTTCAATTCCCTTGCCTGTGGATGAATAAGCAATGTGCGGAAACCATGCATTCTGAAGTGACAAGCTTCCAGGACAGGATTTGTATCTAACTAGGTATAGGACAACAAATCATGCCATCTACCTCATAGAGCTGTTTGCTGCTGTAAGGGTTAAATATCTGATTATGAGGATGGTTTTAATCCTTTGCTGCTAACCAAACCTTTTCTTAGCTGGGTGTGGCGGTACACACCTATAATCCTAGCACTCAGTAGACAGGGCAGAAGAATTGTGGTAAGTCTAAGATCACCCTGAGACAGGAGGATCAGTGTGAGCTCTAGACCAGCCTGGGCTACAAAAGTGAGCTCAAGACCAGGCTGAGCTGCATACTGAGACCCTGTCTCAAAAAGACAAAAAAAAAAAAAAAAAAGATCACCCTGGGCTGCATAAGTAAGTTCAAACTTGTCTTTAAAAGAAAAAAACAACTGTATTGTTTAAAGTATGTCTAAATGTTGTTTTGAGACAGCCTATAATTCAGATCCTCCTTCCACAGTCCCTGTGATGCTGGGATTGCAGATGTGTACCACAATGCCCATCCATACAGTTAAATTCTTAATACTTCATACATTTTATTCACATTATGCAGTATTTCTTTATATATAAATCACTACAGTATAGCTTCACTTCTTAGGTTTTATTAACATTTTGTCAAGTAAAAATACTAAATGTTAAAACTAGCTTGATGAAGCCAGCCAAATAGCTCAGCAGATTGAAGTGCCAGCAAACAGGCACAGGGGCTGGGGTTTGAGGGCTGTGCTGTACTGGCACCGCCCCCAGGATGCCTGACATGCTTATTGAGACTGAGCCTGGTGACGCAACTATAATCCCAGCTATAAACAAGGCAGATCACTAGGAGACCAATCTCATAGTGAGACCCTGAACACCCTGTAGAACCTTCCCTAAAATACAAAAATAAATAAATAAAGTAAAAAACTAGCTTGATGGAATAAAAAAAAATTGTGCAGTAAATTGTCACTAATATTACTTCGTCTTTTTTCATATGACCTCCAGCAAACAGCTAGTTGAAAAGAAATACAGCAAGATATTCTAGAATAGTCCACTAACCATAGAGTCTTTCCAGATGTGCAGGTTGCTTTTTGTATTCTTCCTGGAGGTGATCTGCCTCTTCCAGAATACTACGATATTCTGGTATCAGAAAGTTCGTATTTCCCTCATGAACCTGCAACTCCTTTTGACAATCAGAAACAGAAATCGTCTGATGCTGACAGTTCAACACAATATAACATTAAAGCATAATTTTAGAAATCCCACTACTTAAAATTTATGGATCTTGGGTCCATAAAACATATATTTACTTTTTTGTGTGTGTCTTTTTGAGACAGGGTCTCATTATGTAGTTCAGGCTGGCCTTGACCTCACTTTTATTTTTTTTTTTTTTGCCTTTTTTGAGACAGAATCTGCCGATGCAGTTCAGGCTGGCCTTGAGCTCACTTTTGTAGCCCAGGCTGGTCTCGAACTCGCACCAATCCTCCTGCCTCAGCCTCCCAAGTTCTGGGATTACAGGCGTGAGCCACCACACCCGGCCTATATACTTACTTTTAAAGCATCTATTAGCTGCACTTTCTTAGCCAAAAGTAACTGGTATTCCAGCTTCGGGTGGATTAGCTTTAACGTGTGTTTCACTGATACTTCATCTATGTCTGAAAAAAATTATCCAGGCACAATCAGATAAATCACTGCCGCCACAAACATTATTATAATAACAGTGACTACAAAAAAATGAAGAAAGATTAATTTCTCATACCATATGATATGTTCAGGTTAATTTTCCTTTTTGTAGCTTCTTTAGAAAGCACATCTTTTAAGATAGATATTGTAGAAATGTTGTCAGATTTAAAAACTCCTTCTCCTTTTCTATAAAATTAATCATATTTTAAAAATACAAGCTGTAGAAAGTAATTATACCTATACATACGTATTTTATGAGTACTCAGTTGTTTAGAACTTCTTTTTAAATGTCTTCATATATCAGTAATGTAAAGCATACTTAAATGTGTAATCTCTTACAACTGTATTAATAGTTTTCAATCATACCGATAAAACTAAAAATAATAGATATTTTTCTCATAAAGATCCTGTGACCATAGCAGTGGCAGGATCCTTATATAAAGGATATAATTTAAGGCCTGGCAAGATAGCTCAGGGATCAGGGTTCAATCCCCAGCACCACATGCCTTGGTGGTCCTGCCTCTGGGAACCCTGAGCCACTACTGAGACTGGGCATGGTGCCCATGACTGTAATTCCAGCACTGGAGAGGCTGAAAATAGGAGGATCATTACTAGTCCTAGCTGTGTAGTGAGACTCTGTACCAAATACATTTTAAAAAAACAGGTATAATTTAAGTACTGCATTTCAAACGTTTTTCTTTACTATCATGAGTATTTTCAATAGCTGACCTCATATAAAAAATGCATTTAGAACTGCTTACTGATATAGGGCCAGGCGTGGTAACACATGCCTGTAATCCCAGCACTTGGGAAGCTGAGGCAGGAGGATTGGTGCGAGTTCGAGACCAGCCTGAACTGCAAAAGTGAGCTCAAGGCCAGCCTGAACTTCATGGCAAGACCCTGTCTCAAAAAGACAAAAAGAACTGTTTATTGACATATGCAGGTTTTGTTTTTCCTTTATGTAATCACATCAGTGACATGATTAATGCTCCACATTTGCAAGAAATCTGCTATCAAACCTGAGGACATTGACTGTTCTTCTATACCTAGTATCCACTGCCACTGCTATGGTCACAGGATCTTTATTTTTCCTGAAAAAACAAATTAAAACAAAACAAAAAACCCTCCTTTTCTTCTCATCCATATAATTTCAGTGGAACTGACCTCAGTCTCTTTCTGCCACATTAAGACACATTTCACAGTATGTTTCATACCTGAACACAGTGGTTCAAGGCTTGAAAAGGCACTCAACTCTGGGACTGCTATTGAAACTAGTCTGAAAGACAGGCATTCTACCTGCTGAAAGATAGAAACTATATTACAGGATTTACGTAGCCACTACCATGCCACTATATGGTAAAGATCAAGAAAGACAAAACCAGTGTGATGGGAAGGTGTAAAATCTTGGTGACATCAGTTACACCACCAATCAAGTTGTACCCAGGGACTGCTAGCCTTATTAAATTATCTAAACAAATTAATTCCTTTTATGTGACTTGTATTTGGTTTATAAATGACCCCAAATCTCCTAATATGTATCATTCTTTATATATCTCATATTGCCTTTTCATTTGGTTTTCATATGCATTTACACACAAATCATTATATCAGTCAGCTATACACAAAGCACATGTTAATTGGGTTTTTTTCTAAAAAGATAAATAATACTCTCTTACTATGTGGATCTCAACTACGTTTTAGAAATCATGATATTTTCACTAATCTTTCATCTTGACAGTATCTATGCACGATGTCAGGCACTGTGAAATGACTTACATACTTCATCTTTAAATTGTCACAACTCAATGAATTAAGTGCTATTCATTCCATTCCTCAGAAAAGAAAACTAAAGCTTAGAGGGTAAAGTAATGTAGGTCACATAGCCAATGAGTCATAGAGCATGACTCAAATCTAACTATAGCTACTTTAAAAATATAAATACATTATTTTATTGAGGAACAGGAAAGATATATTAAAAACCCAAAGATATATTAAAAAAAGATATATTAAAACTGTATACAAAGCCCTGAGTTAGGTACTTGGAAGCTATACACAAAGATGATTTTAAAAAGGAGACTATGTCCATGAAGATACAGGATAACATAAAGAGCAAACATTACATAGAACTTATCATATCCTCCAAGCAAGTAACAATAAATACCAAAGAACAGGTAAGGATAAAACACTCTGAGGCAACTCAATTCTTGCCTAACATATATGCAGCCTTGGGTTTGATCCTTAAAATCAAGAGGAGGGAAAAAAAACTACAGGAACAGAAAAGAAAATTAATGAAAGCTTCAGAAATGGGTATTAGGTTGAAGGATAAATTGTGTGTGTGTGTGTGTTTAAAAACAAAACTATTGGGTATCAAAAGACATCAACAAAGCAAAAAGGCAGCACATGGAATGGGAGAATATGGTTGGAGATCATGTCTGATTAGGAGTTAATATCTGTTTGGATTTTTATCTAAAGTATCCTCAAAGCTTCATTTGCTCCCAGCTAAGGACTTTGGACTGACTAGACTGTAAGTGTGATATCTGAATCAGTCCACTGATTAGATTACCATAGATCTGGGTGAATGGAATTACTAAGGATTAAAGACCAACCAATCCTGGATATGATAGGCATCAACCAATAGGCTTGTAGTGTGACTTGAATGAAAAGGGAAAGGACAGTCAGTTTTATGTTATGTGTATTTTTCCATAAGATATTTTTCAAAGTAATTTAAATCACCCCAGGGAAGGAGTTCACTGCGACTTCCAAACTGACCAAAGGGCTGTGGTCGTACTCACAATCTCTGGACAAAGCATGTGGGTGGAGGACAGTTTTGATGGTTAAGAAAGAATAAAGATGGAGTGTGGTAAAGGAAAAAAGTATCTGTTGTATGGTTTGTGTCTAATTGTCCCCCCAAAGCCTCATGCAGTTATGAGGCAGACTTCTAAAGTTTGTGATTAATTCCTGATTTAGTGCTAGGATTATGGGTGTGAGTGCTACAGCTGCCCTGAGGTGTAGCCTGAATGCAATATAATGAAGGGGGAAAGGCCTGCTCTTTGCCTCTGCTGCTCTGTCACTGCTGCTCCTCCCATTTGCATTTTGCTGTTTTTCTGTTTTCTGTCATCATGAATGGTCACCCTCTGCCATGTGCCACTTTGCCTTGGAGCCAGAAGAGTATGGACTGAAACCTCTAACTGTGAGCTAAATAAATCTTTCCTTCTTCAATTGTGAATGTTGGGTATTTTTTCCCAGCAATAAGAGAAAAATAACCAAAATAGGCATGCTATTATTAAAATATATAAGGCAGGGAATGTTGAATTGCCTGGTGTGATTGGCTTGTAAGTCTCATGTGGTGCTTCACAACAAGAACAATTACAGATATTAAAGATGCAGGAACTTCTTGGAGCATACAGTAAACATCTCCACAGAACTGATGGAAAAAATTGGGTAGACTTCTTGATCTCAAAAGGCTTCATTCTGAAGCAAAATTATATCTTCACTGTTGCTTCCAGAATTAGCATGATAGAGTTGTACCTAGGAAGCAGGAAGTATATCTCAGTCATCTGCTCAAGGAAAGAATGCATAAGGCCTAGGTAAAGAAGATAAGATCTTCCACACTCCTAGACAAAATGAAGCAAGACTCACAGCTATAAAAAGATCTGAGAGAATGAGAAGGCAAAGACCTTGCAGAAAAAGGTGGTTCAAGCTCAAAGAGTAGCTATAGAGATTTTAGTTTCACCCAACAAGAAAGTCATTTGAGAATCATGGATAGGAAAAATGAAAGGTAAAAAGCCCAGCCTCTACAAACTGAAAAAAGGAGAGCTTACAGAAGATGAGTGACAAGTAATAGTGACTGTCACTAGAAATTTGAGAAGGGTGAAAAGAATCTGATCAGTGCACACTAACATAATGGCTTTACAAAGCCTGCAAAGCCCTAAACCCTGAAGTTCTAAGCCATTTCATATTTTTTGCATACAGAAATTCAACTGGAATTTTATGGGGATTAGCATAAATATTCAAATCAATTTTCAAAGGACTGTATTATGTCTTGTATCTAGATGGCCCCCAAAGCCTCATGCTGGAATAGCATAGGCTTTTCAGAGGTGCCTGGATGTAGTGTGTGATGCCGGTATCAAGGGAGTGTGGTACTAAATCAGTCCACTGATGGGTTTGGCACAGGTCTGGGAGTGGATGATGGGAAGGCCCAGCCTGGTTTTGAGTGCTACCTGGTTTAAGGATGGGTAGGCTGGATACAATTTAAGGGACAGAGAGAAGCGTGCTATAAGGGCTTGCTGCTTGCTGCCTTCTGCCTGCCATGAACTATTTCTCCTCTGTAATGCCTCTGTGCCATGTCATTCTGCCTTGAGTTCAAGGCCAGCTTGGGCTACTTAGTGAGTCCAAAGCTAGTTGGAACTATACAGTAAAATCCTGTCTCAAAACCAAAAAAAAAGTTCTATATATTTCTAATTGACTATTCCTACAGATTTTATGCAGATACTGTTATTGCTATTGTTATACCATTATTATTATTATTATTATTATTATTATTATTATTATTATTATTGTATTTCTTTATTTACATTTTGAGACTAGGTCTTGCTATGCAATTCAGGCTGGTCTTGAGCTCACTTTGTAGCCCAGGATGGCTTCAAACTCACAACACGATCTCTTTGGCTCAGCCTGAGTGCTAGGATTATAGGCATGCACCACTATTCCTGACCTTTTCATTTTTTTGGTACAGGGAATCAAACTTGACCCTGTACTTGCCAGGCAGGTGCTTGTGCCACTGAGCTACATCCCCAGCCCCTCCTCAAGGCATTTAACACTATTTTCCAATTGCTTATTGTTAGTGCTGGGAATTTAGGAAAGGTACTGATTTTTGCATAATCATCTTTATCAACTACTTTTCTTTTTTTTTTGCAGAACTGGGGATCGAACTCAGGACCTTGCACTTGCCGGGCAGGTACTTGTGCCCCCGAACTACTTCCTTGGCCCCAACTTTTCTAAACTTACTCATTTTCAAGTAAATTTTTTTGAAGTGTGTTTAATCCTATTATCTACAATTTATTCCTGCCTTAAAACAAATGAGAACTTAGATGCGCCACTTCCACATGATAAAACTTGTCAGCCAGCAGTAAGTTTTTTTTTACAGAACCGAGGGGTTCAAACTCAGGACCTTGCACTTGCCAGGCAGGCACTAGTGTCCCTGAGCTATCTCCCCAGCCCTGCCAGCAGTAAGTTTGATTTACCTGTAGGTGCTTTCAAGTTGTGTATCCAGGAAGGTATTCTGAAAGTAAAATGTTACACATTCTCCTGCTGGAGGTTTTTCAGGGACTTCAGGAAGGCAGAAAACCACCCAGGAGTGAACTTCAGCAAAACTGAACTGACCTGTGAGAGTCAGTGTATTCATGGGTCTGTAATTTAATAGTAGAGGCATACATTTGTGCATGAGGACACGAAGTATTGCATGTACCCATCTACAGCAGAGTATTGTAACAGTAAGTAGCTCAACAAATCTTTCAGAAAATATGTATTCTTAAAAAATTGTTTTATTGGATTAACCATATATATCAAAAAAGTATTTTAATTTTAAGAAAAAATGCTTATTTATATCTACCTCTGAACTAGATGTTTACATATTTGTTAAGTAATATACATTTCCCTTTTCCATTATAATATGCTGAGCATATTCAGTAGGTTTCATTTTACATCAATTCATTTAATATTTCCACTAGATCAATAAAGCATGTATGGGCCAGCGAGATGGCTCAGTGATCTAAAGTGCTTGGTTAGGAAAGCTTAGGCAACCACAGGGACCTTGGTTCAGCCCCTGGCACCACATGTTGACCCAGCCCCATCCCCAGGGCAGGCTGAGCTGGCCATAATAAAAATAAAATAAAATAAAGCACGCATGAGTCTTCCTAGAGAAAGCATCAGCATTATGTAAAGACAAAGCTGGGCTTCTGCTAAGGCATCCAAGGATTAACTCTGCTCTTTCTTTAGTAGATATGTGCCAGATGGTAAGCCAGAGGAAACAGTACCTTCTGCCTTGGAGGATATAGAATATTTTGTATCTTGCAAAAACATATAATAAAAGAATAAGGGGGGAGTAAAAAAAAAATGAGTACATTTAAAATAAATCAAATGAGCCAGGTATGGTGGTTCACACCTGTAATCCTAGTACTTGGGAGGCTGAGGCAGGAGGATCAGAGCAAGTTCAAGACTAGCCTGGGCTACAAAAGTGAGCTCAAGGCCAGCCTGAACTGCATAGTGAAACCCTGTCTCAAAAGGGCAAAAAAAAAAAAAAAAAAAAAAAAAAAAAAAAAAAAAAAAAAAAAAAAAAAAAAAAAAAAAAAAAAAAAAAAAAAAAAAAAAAAAAAAAAAAAAAAAAAAAAAAAAAAAAAAAAAAAAAAAATCAAATGAATAATTATAGAGCTACAAAATACAAAGCATGTGAAATGAAAAGTTCAGGAGAAATTTTTGAGATAATCAGGACTAGTCCTGTCATTTGGAGACAACAAACCTAAAGTCTACAGAAATTAAATTACTCCTCAAATCACATGGAGTGCATTATCATCTAAGTTTCTGGTTCCCAGTTTGCTGTTCCTTCTAACACAACATGCAGTCCCCAACTTTGACTTTTAGGCAGTAAGACTCCCTCTTTGCAAGAGAATCTATTCTCTTTAATGTTGTCCTTCTTACATCTTAAATTATGTATCTTTTAAATTACAAGGTGCAACAGAAAGAACATAGGCTTTGAGCTCAAATCATAGCTTTGGTTCTTTTATTAGAAATTTACTTTTCTAAACTCCATTTCTCATTTTACAAAGGACAGCCATGCCCTGTTGACTATAAGAATTTTAATGATAACATGTAAAGACCTAACAATGTGTGACACTGAGGAAGTATTCCATAACTATTCATCTCTTTCCCTCTCTTTCATTTGAGCCTATGTGCTTTTTTTTTTTTTTTTTTCTTCAGGACCAGGGTTCGAACTCCGAGCCTTGCACTTGCCAGGCAGGCACTTCTACCATGGAGCTATCTCCCCAGCCCCAGAAGGTTAATTTTTTTTTTTTTTTTTTCAGAACTGGGGATTGAACTCAGGTTCTTGTGCTTGCCAGGCAAGTGCTTATTCTACTGAGCTATCTCCCCAGCTCTGAGGCTATGTGCTCTTGCTCTCAAATATGATAAAGAGGAAGATAGGCAGTTAAGTTGTAATGAAACCCAGAATACAAACTACAATAATCTGTTGCTCTTCCAGTATTTCCTGAAGTGAAACAAAAAGTGCAGTATTTGAGGCTAATACAATAAAGCATTAGTCATACAAAACTGTACAATCTAAACACTAAACAGCATTTACTCAGAATAGGTGACTATATTCATGGGTGTCTCGTTTACTCTTCTCTCATTGCTGGGACAAATACCTGACACCCAAAGTGAAGGAAGGAAGGTTTAATTAGCTCAGTTACTTGAAGTTTCAGTCCATACTAGCCTGGCTCCAAGGCAGACTGGCACATGGCAGAGAGCAGCAGTTGATGGTGGTGGAACAATTGCAACAGAGAAAACAACCCAACCAGGGCAGCAGAGAGCAACAGACAGTCTGTTGCTCTGTCTCTCTTTATGTTACATTCAGGCTCTCTGCCTTAGCCGATCCACCTCAGGCCACACCCATAGTCCCAGCAGTACTCAGACCCATAATCCCATCAGTACTAAAACACATAATCCCAGTGGATCATGAGTCGAGTTTCAAACTCTAGAAGTCCCCGCACATGACTGCATGGGGCTTTGGAGGGACAACCAGACATAAACTATAACAATGGGTCTGTAATTTAACAGTAGAGACATACATATGTGGATGAGACTATGTCTGAGAAAACTGCCACTTTATTGATATTAAAATGGTAATGTGAGCCGGGCGTGGTGGTGCACGCCTGTAATCCCAGCACTCGGGAGGCTGAGGCAGGAGGATCGGTGCAAGTTCGAGACCAGCCTGGGCTACAAAAGTGAGCTCAGGACCAGCCTCAACTGCATAGCCAGACCCTGTCTCAAAAAAAAAAAAAAAAAAAAAAAAATGGTAATGTGAAAGAAAAATAGAAAAGTCTAACTTAATGGATTCTAAAATAAGATGATGTTATAGAAACATTAAACCCATACTAAGTATTAAACCAACAAGTTGAGGTAACTTTAATCTTTAAATTTAGAGTTATTAAAATTTATACTCAAGGGGGCCTGGCGGGATGGCTCAGTGGTCTAAAGCGCCTGCTTGGGAAAGCTTGGGCAGCTTCAGGGACCGCGGTTCGATCCCTGGCACCACATGCTGCGCCAGCCCTGCCCTTGGGGTGGGCTGAGCCGGCCATAAAAATGAGTGAATAAACAAACAAAGGTTCTGAAACAAGAAAAAAAATAATAAAATAAAATATAATTTAAAAAAATTTATACTCAAAAGTAAAACAAAAGGATAGCAGCTGTAATGGAACATGCCTGTATTCCTAGGTAGGAGAGGATTGCCACAAGTTCAAGGCTAGCATAGGCCACATGCTGAGTTCAAGATCAACCTAAGCTACATAGTAAGACCCTGTCTCAAAAATCAAACAATTAAAAACAAAACAGGTTTATATAAAATAGTGTAGTAACTTAGAAGAAAACTGCTTTATCCTTTGTCCTACCTGTCATGGTCAATAAGATGAGTTCTTTGATGAAGTGAAAGGGGTTTGATGTGGTACTGGCAGACCTGACAGGTTTTGGGTTGAACTCTTGGAGTTACATATGCTTGAAGCGTACCATACTGGCCTTCAATTGAACGAATCTGCAATATAAAAGAGAAATAATAGCATAAATGCTTTTATAAATGTTCAACACAAGTTATTAAGTACTTAAGTCTTAATCTCCTCTGCATTACTTTGAAGGGTTTAATGGCATCTGTTAAATACTTTTTACCACTTGAGTAAGAAAAGTATACATAATTTTGACAGTCAACAATAAAGTTAATCAGAGCCGGGCGTGGTGGCACACGCCTGTAATCCCAGCACTTGGGAGGCTGAGGCAGAAGGATCAGTGTGAGTTCGAGACCAGCCTGGGCTACCAAAGTGAGCTCAAGGCCAGCCTGAACTGCATAGTGAGACCCTGTCTCAAACAGACAAAACAAACAAACAAAAAAACCCAATAAAGTTAATCAGTCTTTAAGTTACCCCTAGTGCATTCTCAGTTGATTTGTCTACATTGAACAATCCCTTGCTAAGACAAACAACAAGATTTATATTGCATCTCACATACTACCCTATCACATCTAAATTCTGTGCATATTTCACAAGAAAAATGTTTACGATTTAGCTATTTTGTTCAGCAGACTCAAGCACATTTTAAAAATAACCAAAACTCATACAGAATACTTCATTTTCTTCTTTTTAAAATTTTATTAACTTTATTTTATTTATGTTATGGCCAGCTCAGCCTGTCCTGGGGCTGGCACAGCATGTGGTGCCAGAGATGTACTGTGGTCCCTCAGGTTGCCTGAGATTGCCTAAGCAGGAGCTTTAGACTGCTGAGCTATCTTGCCGGCCCTGAATACTTCATTTTCTAATAAAGATTATACTCCTGGTGGTATTGTCATAAAAATCTACTGGCAGTAAAAAATGCTTTCAATAATTTAACTTTTTCCTGGTCCCGCCAAAATAATAATAATAATAATAATAATAATAATAATAATAATAATAATAATTTTTTACTTTCTGGGTAAACAGAAAAGCAGTACCACATACTAATTATGCCTATTTGGTCTGGGATATTCTTTTTTGTTTTGTTTTTAAACAGGTATTTATTTATTTATTTATTTATTTATTTATTTATTTATTGCATCCCCAGCCGAGATAGCGTGCCCAGCATGTGGGCCTGGGGATTGAACTCAGGTCCTTGTACTTGCCAGGTCAGGGCTTATTCCTCACAGACTATTTTGAATACTGCTTGCTGGATATCCTGAGATTTCAAAAAACTTTTTTTTCTTTCTCTTCTTGAGACAGGGTCTTGCTATGTAGGTCAGGCTGTCTTGCACTCTCAAGGATCCTCCTGCCTCAGCCTCCCCAGTGCTAAGATTAAGGATATGTACCACTGCACCTGGCTTTCAAAACACTTAACAGAAATAATTAAACTGTGAAGAGACAATTTAAAGGGAATGCCAGGGCTATCCTCTTTTCTCTCTCTGCTCTGGCTCATGGGGCAGACCGTAGCACCTCTATTTGCCAGAGGTAACTTTTCTGATAATGTAACTTCCAAGTTTAGTGGCATATGAGGAGGAATGGTATTTTACCAAGGTGAGAAATATAAGTAAAAGATTAAAGCAAGAATTTTTACAAATCTGAAAAGAAAAAAATTAAGGAATAAAAATACAGACAATAGGACTGGGGAAATAGCTCAGGGGCAAAAGTGCCTGCCTGGCAAGTGCAAGGTTCTGAGTTCAATTCCCTGGTTCAAAAAAAAAAGACAGAAAAATTAGATCTAATAAATCCATACTTTGGAGGGTATTATTATTATTACTACTACTACTGCTGCTGCTACTACTACTATTATTATTATTATGGATTTTTAGGCTTCACAAAGTCCAACTCCCTAGCACTCTCTTGCCTCTGCTGTGCAAGTGCTAGGATTACAGATGAGTGCCACAGTGTGCTGCCTAGAGGTTTTTTTTTGTTTGTTTTATATCATGGCTAGCTCAGTCTGCCCTAGGGGTAGGGCTGGTGCAGCATGTGGTGCAGATTGAACTGCAGTTCCTGTGGTTGCCTAAATTTGCCTAAGCAGGCGCTTTAGACTACTGAGCCATCTCACTGGCTCCTGGAGTTTATTTTTTTAAGGGAGCCTTACACTGGAAACAAAAAAATTTTCTGCAATGCAGGAGAACTTATTAATACTTTTAACAATTTTTAAAATTTTATTTTTAATGAATTTAACAATTTCTATTATTTATGCTCAGTATAACAACTTATAGGGCTGGGGAGATAGCTCAGGGGCACGAGTGCCTGCCTGGCAAGTGCAAGGTCCTGACATATAAATTATAACAATTTATGTTATTCATGCTGGGCATGGTGGGGCACATGTGTAATCCCACACTCAGGAGGATGATGAGGCTGGAGGATTATCAGTTGAAAGCCAGCCTGCACTACAAAACAAGACTGTCTCTAAAAAAGAAAAATGGAGTTCATCATATTGATCATAGCACCATGTAACACTAAAACTATGCTTGGAATGCATGTCACTTGCTTTTTGATGTGTACTGCTCCCAGTGTAAACTCAGTTACTGTTATTCTCTCTTTCAAGAGTATTAGTTAAAAATAAGAGCCAAATACCATAGACTTGACAGACTACAATTTTTTATTTCTTTGAATTTCCAAATATCTGTGTAAAAATTGTGTAGCTGCTTATATCACATTGTATGGAACATTATTAGAATATCAATGACGGTCAGAAAATATGAATTCCAAGCTAAGTCAAAGATATTTAATACTGAGAAAGCCAGTGATGATAAGCTCAAGTACCTATGTTATAGAGTAATAGTATCACAAAGCTTTTCTGCTGGAGGGTTGAGAAGGTAAGTTAACAGACCAAAAACTGGAGAAAAAGAAGGGCTATGAGGTTAGCCAATATTTTGGCCCTAGCCCTTCAAGGTCAGTAAGGACTCAGGATATAAGAAAACTTCTGCTGTAATATCTTATAACTCAGAGGTGTCTCAAATTTTCTGGTCAAGGAGATTATGGGAGCTCAGAGGGAAGGGATAAATGAACTATAGTGCATCTAAGGAGTGTCACCTAGAGAAAAACATTCTCTCAGTCTTTCACAGAAAGCAAACTGGCCAAGCAATGGCCATGACTTGGCCTGAAGGCTGACACTAACAACAGTTCTACAAAGTACTGTACATGGTCCCAAACTTAATCCTGAGGGGATTTGACTTTGGAAGATACAAAAAAATGAATGTTTTGTTATACAGGTCTTGCTTTGACTTGCCCTTGATCACCCAGCAAAAAAAAGAAAAGAAAAAAAAGCTTAATTACAATGCATGAAACAGAGCTAGATTGAGATTAGCTGTAGGAGGCTTGTATTAACAGCCTCCAGCATTGCAAGCTTCACTGGTGGCCCACTGCAATTGCAGAACATTTGACTGTGTATGCATCTGCTTCCTCTTAGTCCAAAGAGAAGAATTTTCTTTACTTTT
>PVJA010027797.1:0-28221 GCA_004027025.1 Myocastor coypus | reverse complement strand
GGATGAACTCTACCAAAGCTCTACACCAAAGGTTAGAAGGCAGGCTATACAAAATGACAAAGAGAAGTAGCAAAATGCTCTCACAGGCCCTGAGCCCATCTAGAACAAATACAAGAGACAATAGCATAGAAGAAATCAGAAATCTTTCTTGTAGCAGAGAAACAACAACCAACACCTATAAAATAACAAAAAAAGAAAAGAAAAAAAGAAACACTGGTTTACTTGTGTTGTACTTTATGTCTAGTTGTCCCTCCAAAGCCTCATATAATCATGGGGTGGAGACTTCTAGAGTTTGAGAATTGCCTCATGATCCACTGGGATTATTTGTTTTAGTACTGATGGGATTATGGGTCTGAGTATGGCTGGAATTATGGGTATGGGCTGAGGCAGAGAGCCTGAATACAGTATAGAGAGAGACAGAGAGACAGACTCATGCTGTTGCTCTCTGCTTCCCTGGTTGTTCCATTGCCTCTGTTGCCATGGTTTCTGTTCTGTCACCATGAACTGCTGCTTTCTGCCCCTTTGCCTTTGAGCCAGCTGAGTATGGACTGAAACCTTCACTAACTGAGCTAAATAAACCTTTCCTTCCTTCATTTTTGGTGTCGGGTATTTGTCCCAGCAATAAGTAAAAAGTAACTAAGACAACTTGGCTCACAGTCTGTAGAGGTTTCAGTCCCCCATCTGCTGTCCCAAGACAGAGAGTGCCAGAGGAGAGCTGCTCACAGCAAGGCAGACAGGAAGCAGCGTGAGGGCAAGGAAGGAGAGAGGGAGGTTGACTTTGAGCTGTCAACTTCGCCTTGAATCATAAAGTCATTACTGCACTAATTCCTTGATGAGCTTCATCCCCTGTGATCCATTTGCCTCTCTAAAGTCCCACCATGAGCAGCTCAGGTTTTGTGCAGACATCATGATAAAAACCAGACCATTCTACTCATGGTCCTCTAAGGATGTATGCACTTTTCTTTATGCACAATGCTTTTAGTGTCTCTCTAAGAGTTGCCTCAGTCCTAACAGTTTTAATATTACTGAAATGTCCAAGTCCGTTCTCCTCTGACAACTAAGACAGATTCTCAGCTGGAAATCCCCGTAAGAATCAAAAGGAAAGTTAAACACTTCAGAGACATAAGATAAGCATTTCTATTCACAAAATGAAATAGGGCAATAGAAAGGAGTGGTACCAAAGCAGTACTGAAATACAACATACACTCTCTAGATCCAAGTCTCACCCTGGGAAAACTGTGGTGAGACATGGACTCTGAGGATCTTGGCTGCTCCTGCTCCCATGGTATCGCTTTTTGTTGTAGCCCTCATAGCCTCTTGTGTGCTGGATTTGCTCGGAGCATACAGGTCTAGCAGATGTTTCACATTTCTGGTTATAACATTCTTTCTTTTGTTTTCTGGTCACAACATTCTAAGGTCTCTCCTGTACTTTTAACTTCACTCACACAATTTCACACACTGCCTCTCACTTGCACACAGCCTGGTTGCCCAGCTCTTCTGAAATTTTCATTGAAACCTTCTTAATCTCAAAACTGTTGCATTTTTTTTTAATTTTATGTACTTGGTACAGGGTCTCACTATGCAGCTGGACTCATGGTTATCCTTATCCTCCTGTTTTCACCTTTCCCAGCACTGGAATTACAGGCATGTACCACCACCACACCCAGACTGATAAAGTTGCACTCTAAATACACATAAACCCAGCACCACGCAGACGATGCCCAGGTCTTCCATCAGCTGGAGCAGTAGCTGAGCCCCTTTGCTTCTTATTGGTGGATACAGAGGCCTCTGTGGCCTGGATGGCTGAGCATAGAGGAATGAAGGCTTCTCTTTCCTAGGCTGGAAAAGACTTCCCTGCACTCTCTTTTCCAAACATAGACTGTCACTCTTTGATACGTGGTTGTGAAGAGGCTGAGGCCTTTAAGATTCCTCCCATCTCCTTATAGGATTTCTTTTTTGTCCAGATACAAATTACTATACTTCTTTTCATCACTGATACGTTTAGTAGCCGAGCTGTCCACTCTCTTTGCAGGTTTCAACTGTACTGAACCTTCCTTTCTGACCTAACTCAAACTTCTCAAAGCATTGAGTTGTACCTCTTGCTTTTTACTGTCCCAACATAGGATTGTCTAGAAGTACTCATGCTGCAGCCTTAACATTATTTTGCCTTGAAATATTTCTGCCAGATTGGTTATTCAGCCATACTTATCTCAGTCCCCTATAAAGATTCAGGATAGAAGCAAAATGTAGACAAATTTTGGGCTGAGGCATAAGACATGTGACCTGAAGGACAACTTCAACAGAGCCTTTGTGCCTAACTGAAATTTCCTGAGCCTGTTCTTTAAATCTGCTTTTGTTTTATTTGCATTGTGGTGTGTTCAGCTGTGGCCAGGATCACCCATCAAGCTTGACTGATAACATCCCAGGGCTACTTTTTCAGCTAGCATCTGCAAAATTTTCCAGTCTTCTCCAGATTCTGAATTACACATACAGGTGTTACTGAAATAAGTCTATTTATCTCATACCAAAATCTGAATTAGTTACTAAACTTGTGGCTAAAGTGCAATGCCACGATGCCTGCCTGATGCCCACAATTAAAGGAAGGAGAGGTTCACTTTGGCTGACAATTTGTAGAGGCTTCAACCTGCAGTTCACTTTCTCCAAGGCAGCAGGGCATGAAAGAGGAGTGACAGCTCATGGCATGGTAAGCAGAAATCCAAGAGAGATCCAGGGAAAACAGGAAGATATAATCTTCCAGACCACACTCCCATGGACTTTCTTTTGACCCAGCTTCACTGTTTAACATCACATTTACCTATAAATTCACCAGTAGATTTGCCCAAGCGCCTATGATCTAACCACCTCCCAGAGCCCACCGATAAGCTCATGAGGCTCTTGGAGGATGTCCAGAGTGAAATCACAGGATTGCAGGGAGAAATCAGAGACATAGGGGTAAGACAAGGGTCTTTTTTTTTTTTTCTTGTTTCAGAAGCCTTGTCTGTCCATTCACTCATTTTTATGGCCGGCTCAGCCCACCCTGCGCAGGGCTGGCGCAGCATGTGGTGCCGGGGATCGAACCTCGGTCACTGAAGCCGCCCAAGCTCTCCCAAGCAGGCGCCCTAGACCACTGAGCCATCCCGCCGGGCCCAAGACAAGGGTCTTTGCAAAGGTATTTTTAATAGGATTTAGGTGACCCATCCATATTATAATAAATTTTTCTGGCACAGAAATATCCTATAAACTATAAAATTATGTATATTCATATAGAGTGTAATTTATATTACTATATAATATATATGTATATAATTTCCATATAACACAGTTAAGCCTCTTGATTTTTATTGAGTGATGTGTAAAACACATTTTACCTCATCTTTCTATGGGAAATATAATTACAAGGACTTTCTAACTTGGAAAACAAATAAAAATGTATTAGTAATAAATTATTCCCATCACATCTCTGAATAATTTCTTTTTTTGTGTGAGTGGAGCTGTGCATTGAACTTAGGTCCTTGCACTTTCCAGGCAAGTGCTTATCCTACTGAGCTATCTCCTCAGCCCTAAATAATTTCTCATTTCATGTTAAATATTTTTTCTAACTTTTGATATTATAGGCTCTCACTGCACAGTTCGGGATGTCCTTGAGTTCACTATCTAGCCCAGCCTGGCCTTGAACTCCTGGTAATCTTTCTGCCTCAGCCTCCTGAGTGCTGAGATTACAGACATTTATCACCATATCCAGCTCCAACTTTTTTATGTTAAACAGAAATCAGATATGCTACTTCGGTTTCCAATGAAAGATAGCACTCTAAAAATAGTTCACTAAATAAAAATGTGTACCAATTTTTAAAATTCAAATTTTAAAACATTTGCATTTAAGAATTGTAGTCATTCTAAAATGTTTCATATAGGAAAAGTGTAAGTTCTTTTAAAGTAAGAGCTACCTTACATGGTTCCATATCTGTCTGCCATTGAAACCTCAAAATTTATCTAGAAGTGTTAAGATGACGTCTTTGCAATGTATTCAAATAGTTGTTCTTTCTGTGAAAATCATACTCCTAAGTGGGTAAAAGCATTAATTGTCTAATGAGTACTTGAGGAAAAAAAAAATATATATATATATATATATACATATATATATATATATTTTTTTTTGTCTCTCTCTTTCTCTTTCTCTCTCTCTGTACAGAGTCTCACTACTGACTCATAGTGATCCTCCTGCTTGTACCTCCCAAGTGCTGGGTTTACAGGCAGGGGCTACCACGCTGGCTCAGTGAGCTCGAGAGCCAGGCTGGTGTGGCAGGCAGGGCCAGGAACCGAAACCTTGCTCCTGTGCTTTGCTAAGCAAGTGCTTAATCCATTTAGCTATACCACCAGCCCTTGAAAAATATTTTAAATGAACTCATTTGATACATGAGTGTTTAGAAATCACCCTTTATTTATTCTAGGTGCTGTTCTTCTAATTTCTTATATTTATTGTATATCATCATACTAGCTGTCTAGTGGCACGACACAATCCCTGTCGTAAGATGCAATACCTGATAGCACAACAGTATAATAAAAGAGGTTTAAATAGCTTCTTGGCTTCAGCAGATTCAGCATGTGGTTGTCTGGTTCCAAAGAACAGGCTTACTGTGCATGGCAACACTAAGCAGGCAGAGCAGAGAACAGTTCCAGACAGGAACAAACTAGTAACCACATACAGTCCGCACCTCACATCTCCTGGACTCAACCAGAGATACCCAAAAGGCTGTTTTATGTGCACCTTCTGTAGCTTCTAAGCCAACCAATTTGACACAATTAAATTTAACTAGCACATAATCAGGTTTACATGTTTCAACTATGGCCTCTCTAGTTTAATAAACTAACATTGCCTAGTAATTTATCAATACACACACATTTTAGAGTTCTAATTTTAAATCTTATCTTCCTTGCCTTAAATTTGGTAGGATTTGATTGTTCAGAATATGTGAATACAATTATTAACTAGGTAATATGTGACAGTGTATTAGTTACTTTTTGCTCGTTGCCGGGACAAATATCCAACACTCAAAATGAAGGAAGGAAAGGTTTATTTAGCTCACAGTTTGTGGAGGTTTCAGTCCATATTCGGTTGGCCCAAGGCTGAGTGGAGCAGGGCGGAGAGCATCCAGTTCAAGGCGGCAGAACAGCAGCATAATGGTGGCAGAGGAAGCCAACCAAACAGGGCAGCAGAGCAGCAGCACCAGCTCGAGCTCCAGTCTGTCTCTCTGTCTCTCTTTATATTACATTCAGGCTCTCCTCCTTAGCTCCCGCCCTAGGCTACACCCATAATCCCAGAAGTACTTCCACCCATAATCCCATCAGCTCTAAAACCTATAATCCCAGGGATCATGGATCAAGTCTCAAACTCTAGAAGTCCCCGCCCAGTGACTCCATGAGGCTTTGGGGGGACAACTAGACATAAAACATAACAGACAGATAAATCACTTAGTATATAATAATAATCCACTGAGTTTAGAAGATTTCAATAATGTCATATGCACTCAACAAGCAGATGAATAAGGGTAGTGTATTACTGAAAGAAAAGAGACAAATGAAAGAAAATAGGACTATCACTTTAACTTTGCAATGGATACATCTAGAACTGAACTATGCCCTGCTGAAAAACATCACAATTTAGCTTTAACATAGGAATGTGCTTATAGTTGTTTAGAGGGCATGTAAGGAGGTAACTCCTTTAAAAAGAAGTCGTGAGGTGGCCCCTAATGTGATGTTGGTATTGTTCCTATAGGAAGATGAAATTAGAACACATCAATATATAGAAGAGCATGTAAATATATATGGAGAGGACAGTAGTTTGCAAACCAAGGAAATAAACTTAAGAAAAAACATCAACACTTCCCCTATATTCATTAGGATTTTTAACCTCTAAAATGATAAAATAAATAAGTAAATAAGTAAGTAATTAAAAATTATTCTCGGTTATGTCATTCTAGTGTGGTACTTTACTGAGGCAGTCCTAACAGGCTAACACAGATTTTGCATAATCTTGATTGATACATTTTAGTGCCAAAATCTCCACCTAAACCATGTCTCATTTCACCTATCCATGTCATAAGTAGCAATCAAATACTTTTACAGAGCAGGTGCTTGTATACTTTTTGAGGTATAAGCATATCGTTTGGACAAGTCTGACAATCTCCATGATTTTACTCAGCTATTATTAGGTCTAAAATTAGGATACATGGCCAACAAATGAGTATAGAATTAAAACAATATCATGAACTTGCCATTTCCATAGTGAAAAAACGAACTGAAACTTTAATAGTAGCTTTCTGTAGCCATATATACGTATGTGTTAGTTGATCTGGGTTAATTCACTATAAAAGTCACAGTGTTCATTGAGATACTATTCTTTTTTTTTTTTTTTTCTGGTGGCCATTTTTTCTCAAACACTTTTAATTGATTTCCTCATTATTCTGGTAACTGACCTTGACAGGTTGTAGCAGAAACCTGTAATTAGTGAGAATGCACAAGGAGAAATACATAAAGGAGCCTTTCCTTGCTGAAAGGAGAGCGCTGTGCTTCCTCTATGAAGTAATAAGGTGGAGAATATGCGGGTGACAGTGTGTCTCAGTGTTTTGCAAGAGAGTAGGCTTTGGTTTTATGACAAACATCTTGGTCTCTGCTGTTCTTGCTGGCTGTGATCTATTAACAGGCAGCCTACTTCGCTTGTATGAGCCACTGGACCTTGTATAGCTTAACACGGACAGCTACATCAAGCAAATTTCCATTTCTTCCAAAACTTCATGTGCTGTTTGCATAACTTAGCCACTTATTCATAGTAGAAAAGAGGCAGTTAGTTGGCTTGAAATGGGTGTGATACATGCATCAGAGCTTGCATAGGGCGGCTCATTGCAAAACACAGCTCCAGCTATGTACATTCAAAGATGGGAAAACTTACAATTTCATTGTTAACATGTGTCTCCTCATAAAAATCTTGGCCGTCAGTTTGGATCACTTATATGATACTACATTCTGAATGTTGAGGACAGTGCAAGAGATACAGAATTCCCTTCCATTGATTTTTGACACATGGTGGATGCTCAGTATATGTTCGCTGAGTATCATTTTAAATTTAATTTCAGATAATTGTATTTACCTTTGCCACTTCATTTGTTGATCTTAGTTCATATGTGGCATGACCTGAAGAGATTAGTCTTTGCAAGGTAATAGAAAAACTTAGGTGTTATCTTTTTAATATTTTCCAAAAATTGATAATGATATGATTGAGAAATTTTATTCTTATTTTCTTCCAAATAATTTTAAGATTGGGTTTCTTTTTTGATGTTTATTAGTACACTTTTTAATGTATTTGGTATAGGGCCTCACTATGAAGACTGGACTTGTAGTGATCCTTCTATTTTCAGCCTCCCCAGTATTGGGGGACTGCAGCTGTGTGCCAACACGCCTGGTCTAGGTGGCCAGCTCAGGGCACTTAGAGGTGGGGCCAGCAGAGCATGCAGTGTTGGGGGATCAAATCCCAGTCCCTGCACTTGCCTAAACAGATACTCAGTCAACTGAGCTATCTTTCTGCCCCTAGTACATGTTTATAGTACAAAATGACCATATAAACCGTATGAAATTGATACATGTTTTGGGTTTCCTATGAGCAACATGATTATTTTGGCTGGAGTGATAGTTGGGCTGTGCATTACAGAAGTTCTAACACTTAGCATTTGTGCGCCTACTAATAGGATGCCAGCTTGTCTGTCTCCCAGTGCACACTAAGACTATCCAGACAAGCAAAAGTATAATGAGGTATTCCTTATTATTTTCAATGTGTGTATATGTATGTGTGTGTGTGTGTGTGTGTGTGTGTGTGTGTTTATGCTTAAAACAAGCTTCAGAACAGAGCAACTATACTAAGGAGTTTATTAAATCACATAAGATACCAGAAAATACATTTTTAATCTTTCTATTAGAACGTAAGTCTCTGTCTTGCTCAATTATTCTCTAAAAATCTATTTTCTTATTGACCAATTGGGTAACATTTTCATCTAGTGCTTTAAACCTTAAAAATCTAATATCAGCTTGCTAACATGGTTTTGGAGGAAAAAAATAGTATAGAATTAGAAAGAAAAGTCATTTTAAAAAAAGAAATTTACTTTGGTTGTCAAGAGAAGCCTTTGAAAAGGGACACATGAACTGAGACTCACAGGGACAAGATTGCAGGCTGAGAAGAGGAGGGTGAAGAACCATCTGCACAGGCTCACACAGCCACAACCCCGTGGAGGCTGGCGGGGGGAGTGCCTCATGCACATCATGCTTTTGCACTGTAGTGGTTTTATCACTGTGGTGATTTATGTCTATTTCCTCTCATAAATTTTGGCATATATTAGAATCTTTGATATATAAATGGATGAGAATACTAATATTTTCTCTAGATTTGATGTCAAAAGAGACAACACCTGAAAAAGAACTATAAAATCATATACTGGTACATATGGAGGTATATGCATAAGTATGTATTAAAACTTTCAGTTATTATATTGATGTTACACATATTGGTGCAACAGATAGCGTGGAGAAACTCTCTCCATAAAGCTTGGATTGGCGCATACTTCAGTTTAAGATTATGGATAACAATGTGAAAAAAAGAAAAAAAACTTCTGTCCCTTATCTTTTGCAAGTTACAGACATATTTATATTATATTTCATTCTTGTTCTCTAAATAAGTAATTAGGGTTTTTATTTGTAATGGGATTCCAGTATACTAGAATAGGCATGTGGTAGTTGTTTAGATTTAAGAATGCACAAACACATTATGTGTCATAAAGAACAAAGAATGAGTCAAGACTCAATTTTGGTTCTTAAATAATATGGCTGTGAAAGAATTCCAGATACTTTGCAAACATTACTTTTATTTCACATATTTAAAGAGCTAACACTTATAGTTAAGTTGACTTCTGTCACCTCATTTATTCAGCTTAGTGGCAAATGTTAACTCTATGTACTTTTGTCCTTTTGCACTAAGTTAGATTTTGCCACCTCTTTTCATAATGTCTGATTAAAGTTTTGTTTTTTCTAGTTAGAAGACAAAATCTTGAATTGTGAAATGATCAACAGCTCATGAAGAAAAACATACTGAAGGAGAAAACATACTGACACAAATCAAAAATTTCAAGCAAAAAGAAAAGCTTTAATGGTGGATGATTTTTGTTTAGTTATATATTATTTTTAATGTATTTAGTACAGGATCTACAGGGTCTCACTACACAGATTAGACTTATAGTTATTCTCCTCTTTTCAGCCTCATAAGTACCGAGATTACAGGGGTGAGCACCACTATGCCCAGTCTCATTCTCTGTCTCAGCGTGACCTGAGTGCGGGGTCAGAAAGAACCCTGATCCTTGCATCTGCCTAAGCAGGTGCTTAATGGTGGATAATGTGTTCACAGATGTCATTAAAGTTCCTAATTCGTTGAGCTCAAGTGAAACAAAAAGGACATTTTCCTAACTGCCTGACCTAATCAAATTAGTCCATAGATGTGATTAGGGGGTCAAGGTGAAATTGTCTTGTTGGCCTTAAAGGGGCAAACGCCACATTGTAGAGAGAGCAAGGGGTAGACAGCCTAAGCTGGCAGGAAAGCTGAGAGCTCAGTCCTAGAACCACTAGGGTCAGCTAATGGCTTGAAAATGGATGTGCACCCTAGATAACAGTGCATCTGAACAGTCACTTTTATATTTGTGTGTGTGTGTGTGTGTGTGTGTGTGACTTGGAAAAGAAAACACAGCTACACCAGCCTGGCCTGAATTTCTGACCTGCAGAAAACAAGACCACAAATGGGCTATTTTGAAGTCACTGTTTCTGCTATATTTTCCTAATAATATCTACTTTTAGAGCAATAGATACTTCAAGCCGTTCAGCATTTGAAGAAATCATCATCTCTGTCAAGTCCTAATTTTATATTACTCGTAAAGGTATATTTAAGGGAAATAATAGAAGCTTTGAAATTGTCCTGCTTAGAAGTGAAAAACCATCTAAAATCTTGAAAAAAGATGTCTTAACTTTTGTTGGACTCAATTAAAAGAAAACTGGAAGGATCTGAATTTATTTTTTAATCAATATTGAAAAAGTAGGGTGGCAATATAGGTAAAATACAAATGTAAATATATATATATATATATATTTTTAAACATAATTAAATTATATTATAGTTTACTAGGAAGTGAATTTTTTAAATTCATTTGTTTTACATCCTTTCATCTTTCGTATCCTTTATTCTTAGATTATGAGCATTTTGTTGGGCAATGCTGGAGAACATTTCTAATGAGTTCTCCGAGAAATGTATTAGTATATTTGATCGAGGACTCTCTGATAACAAGGTTGAGATTAAGTTCTAAAGATGAAGTTTCAGTACTTGTCAGTGTGGCAAGTTATATTAAAAATAACACATTAACTTTGAAACATGAGGCAGCTAAGTCAGAGTCTTTTTTACAAAGCCTTCAGAATGAGAATTTTTAGCTAATGAGTGAGATTTGGCAGGACATAAATGGAAATATGTTTCATTGGCCAATACATTTTGGAGGCATATGAATGTCTACATGAATGATGCTCAAAAGAATATTTTTGGCTTTAAAGTGTCTCTAAACATTTTGATCAAGAATTTGATTGCCATATGTCCATATCCACCAACTTTAGGATGAAAATACCTCAAGTCTCTGGAGATTTCTTACTTTTTGGCAGGACTTCCATCACTGAGCACAGTGGCTTACAAACGGGGTTGTTATAATCTAATAATTATTTTTACATACTGATTATGTGAGTGTAAATTTGTGAGAATTTGAGCAAAGATAATAAATGGTTGATACTCTATTCTAAGAAAAGTGACCATGTGCAGTGTTTGGTCGGGAGTGGTGTTTCTGAATGTAATATTTACAACACTAACTCAATAAGCCTTTCTTATATGGATTCATTTTGAAATATACATGTTTATTCTTTATATAAACTTCTTTTTCTTAATATCCAGAAATTATCATTTTTATATTAATTTTAATGAGAAAGCAACAGTGAAATTAATTTTAATGAGAATTTCAAAACAGGTTAGTGGGACAGTTATAATAATTAATACATTGCATATTGTTGTCTTCATAGTAGTTACACAGAGTATATGATACAGACATGATTTTTATTTTTTTTGGTGGAAACAGGGATTGAACTCAGGCCTTTGCACTTAGAAGGCAATTTTTTTTTTTTTTTTCAGGACTTAAGAGTGAACTGAGGCCCTCGCACTTGCTAGGCAAACACTTATTCTAATGAGCTATTTCCCTGGCCCCTCAGATGTGATATCTTGTCTAGACATGATTATTACAAATATTTCTTCTCTTTGAACTAAGAGAAAATAGCTGTATATCTATCCTAACTATTTTTATGTACAGATACATACATATTTTTTTTATTCACTACAAATTGGTCCCTCGTTTATTTCTCCCATTTTTGTTTTGTTTTGTTTTGTCTGAAGTGGCTGTTCCTTTACCATTCAAATATTGTAGGTACATATCTTTAACAAAATAACCCAATATAGTCCAATAGTCCATAATAGTATTGGGTTATCCACAGAACTGGCAATGTCAGAGGTTGTTGACTTTTGCCTTTCATAGCGCGGCGAATTAATACGGCTTTACTTTTTATACCTCATGGTTATACTTTTCTGCTGGATGGTTGAGACCAAGATAAAGCAAGACATTTTTATCTGACAAGGATAGCCAATATTTTTGCCCTAGCCCATTAAGGTAAGGGCTCAGGTCGTAAGAGAACCTGCACTGCAACATCCTGTACTTCAGTGTTGTCCCAAAATTTCTGTCCAAGGAGATTATGGGGCCAATCACATCACAATGATTGATGATGTACAGTGTGCCGAAGGAGAGTCACCTAGAGAGAAAATATTCTCTTAGGCTTTCACAGAGAGCCAACTGGTAAAGCAACGACCATGACTCATCCAGGTGGCTGACACTGACAAAAGATGTACAAACTGCTATACATGGTTTGAGGGTAAGTCCTGAGGAGATTTATTTAGACTTCTTTTTTTAATTTTTTTTATTTATTATTTTTTTTCTTGTTTCAGAACCTTTGTTTATTCACTCATCTTTATGGCCAGCTCAGCCAACCCCGAGGGCAGGGCTGGTGCAGCATGTGGTGCCGGGGATCGAACCGCGGTCCCTGAAGTCACCCAAGCTTCCCCAAGCAGGCGCTTTAGACCACTGAGCCATCCCACCAGGCCCCTATTTAGACTTCTTGATTGTAAGTTTCTAATATGTATTAATATCATTGTCATTTTTATTTTACCCTACTTTTATCTTTCAAAAAGGAAGGTGGCAGAAAATATTTGAGACTATGTTATACTGAATAATAAGCTAGTTATTCCATTTGTTTGAATAGAAATATTTGATTTTAATTAAATGTATAGGTATCACCAAAGGTGGAAATATGAATTGGTGGAGAAGATATATGAGCCCTGAAACTATTTTTAATGCATTCAAAACTCTGAGGTAACCTAAGATGTTTGATGAGATAAAAAGAACTTTGTCAATATTTCCCATTTCATCACATCATGGTCTTCCGTCTTTCTTGATACTAGGAATACAGTTAACCATTATTAATGTCTATATACACATGGCCTTGAAATATAGGTGTCCTAAGAAAAACTACGTTTTTATATTTGAACTCATTTTCTATGTTTGAGGCACCTAGACATACATCGCAGGTGTTGTTGGTGGCATTTATTTAATTAATGGACTTTATCTTTTAAGGGCAATTTAAGGTTTATGGAAAAATTGCATAAAGTGCAGGGGGAATGGTTGCATTTTTTATTAGTGCTTTTCCCACTAATTACTAGTTCTTATTTTCATTGCATGCTAGCTTTTAAAGCAAATTTTCCAAATTGCCTTATTTTATTAATGCTCACACTTTGAATGTCTGGGCTTTCACAGTCAGTGCTTTGTTAAGGAACTGTGATAATCATGAAATCAGAGCCTTCATTAAGATGAAGCATAAGTGACTGATTTCTACTGTGGGGGAAATTGACATGCCTGTTAAGCAGAAAGAGAATGGGTATGACAAGGAGTTCAAGTACCATAATTGAACATAAAGGTTTTTATATTTAATACCTCATCTATTGGAAAGGGACAGTTTCTCTTCCATTAGTTTGAGGCCTCAATCTCATATCTGATTATGTGTGGGTCCACTTAAGTTATATATCAAACTAAATAGCTTCCAGGCCGACAGACATTTATGAGTAGAATTCTGAATGATTTCCATCTTTCGATTTAACAAAATAGATGATATATGTTAATAGATTCTGTGTGTTCTGACTACTCCTTGTAGAGCTCAGTAATGTCTGAGTAAGAAGCACTTAGACAAGAAGAATGAACTGCTGAATCAGAGCAGCCGTCAATTGTCTCTTCACAATCTGTGCCCTACAGTCCTGATAATGGTGCGTGGAATGACCTTGTCTCTGCTGGTGGCAAAATGCCAGGCCTAACATCTGTGGAAATTGTGGCTTTCCCAAGTCCTTCAGACACTAATCCACAGCTTCCATCTCTTTGTAGACCCTACTCCTGAAAATCAGTTGCTGTGGGTTCAGCATTGCACAATGTACCAGATAGTGTACATGATAAATTTTGAAAATAGCGTTAGTTTGTGACAAAAAGGAGGAAATATATTTGCAACAACCACATAGTTTTATTCAGATACAGGTCCATATAGGAGTAAGGTCTTTACTGCTTCTGTGGGTGGGTCATGTCCCAGATTACAGCCGCATGTAAGTATAATCTTTTCAATGACATCTTAGTAATTAAGCAACATATCTCTCAACAAAGAATATATTCTGCAGGATACTCTATCTGTCCACGCATTGACTACCCTTCTGCCTTAGAAGCAACATCTCATGGAAACTGTTTTTGATTGTTCAGCATTTGTCTAACTACATATTGATGATGAAAGCTTTTATATTTCTTAATTTTGTTGAACAGTGCTAACTGATTCACTACCAACTTCAAGAAGAAAGCAAACTTACTATTTCAACATGTCACATTTTATCTTTAACCCTACTCTATCCGACATGACAATCCAGTGTTAATTTTTTTTAATTATTTATTTATTTCTTGTTTCAGAACCTTTGTTTATTCACTCATTTTTATGGCCGGCTCAGCCCACCCCGAGGGCAGGGCTGGCGCAGCATGTGGTGCCGGGGATTGAACCGCAGTCCCTGAAGCCACCCAAGCTTTCCCAAGCAGGTGCCTTAGACCACTGAGCCATCTCGCCGGGTTCAATCCCTGGTCCCACATGTTGGGCTGGGCCCGCCTATGGGGTGCAACGAGTGGGCAACTGAGTCTGGGTGTGGTGGTGCACACCTGCAATCCTAGCACTGGGGAGACTGACAACAAGGGGATCTCTATGAGTTTGAGCTGCGTACTGAGACCCTGTCACAAATATATAAGGGTAAAAGAAAATGGCAGAACCTGAAACTTACTAGATGTGCATGAAAATCTGTAGAATCCTACCAAGAAGGACGGATTTTAGGTGATAATCTCATAGGCGTTTTACATAAAATAAACTTTAAGAAATAATGGCAGGAATACCAGGAAACAATTTATTCTTGCTGTGAAATAAGTCCTGGAATCTGCTTTTCTTGCACCCTAGCAGGAGCTATTTTTAAGTATCACTTTGATATCTTTTTGATAAATGGTGATCCTAAGCAGAAAACAAAACAAAACAAATAAACAAACAAAACCACTGGAATTTAAATTAGAGATTTAAATACATTTTAGTTTTCAAGATAAAAGTCAGTAGGTTATAATGAAAAATCATATTTAGGAAAATGAAATTGAAGCTCATAGTGTAATTACATTCCATCATGTTCCTTGGGTAAAATTCTGAGTAATATTTCTTCATCATGTCAAATAAATGAACACTGAAGTACAGTTTGAAAATATTATAATTTGGTATGTAATTCCTTTGGAGTGTCTTAAACTACTAACACACAGGACTTTTTAAAAAATTACTGCAAATTAACCAAGCCTACACTGACATAATAAGATCTTGTTCTGCTTGAAAAAATTTTACTTTTCTACCTTAAGGAAAAAAAATATATCTTTTTCCCCCCTATGGCTATACTAGCACATCTAGTGGAAGTTATTTTGTATATTAAAAATGCTAGAAGATATATTATTCCTTTTATAATTTTTAATAATATTGTTGTAGCATGAGAGCAAATAATATCTTACTTGTACAAAAATGAATTCAAGCTTTATAAGCCATGATAAGTTTCTATGTGTTTTCAGTCTGAAGGCATCTGAAAGTCCTGGATACAAAGGTGACTCTGCAGTCTACCCTTGATTTACTTGAACCTTGTGATATTTACTTTTTGAAATCTGAGTGTTTCTGGTACCATGTAACCCTCAACTATCCTTTTAAATTCTTGCAACACCCCTACAATGTCAGTGGCATCATCTCTTCTCAGGCAAGAAAACAGCCATCTAGAGATGTCATAATATGCCTATCATTACAACTGCTGCTTTTTAACCCTGAAACCTTCTAATTTCTTCCTATATATTCCATATGAGGCTTGATCAATCAAGGAAGAACGACATCATTTGCATTTAAATAAAAAAAACTTGTCATTCCAAAAGCTAAAGTATCTCTGTTTTTCTTTGGATAATATCAAAATTACACTGGATATGGCACAAACATTTCCCAAATTTAAATGTCTTCCCCGACATGCACCATGCTCAATGGCCATAGTGAAGTCCTTTCTCTGGTACAAAAGGATTTTTCATGTTTATTTAATTTTCAAGTTTATATAAAACGAGCTCAAATTCCTAGAACATATTTGCACAGCAAATATGCAACCAATGTATCAGTTCTATTGAAGGTTAGTGGAAGTTATTAAGAAAGAACATTTCTCTAACCTACACCTGGTGAAAATATATTTTTTAAATATAGAAGATATTTTCATAATCATGAGTATTACTTCACTTTTAGGATGACATTGTTTTCCACTCCCTTGTTTAATAAGGGCTTGTTGGTTAACCTGAATGTATAAGCAGGTCTTACTAACAGTAGCCATCATAGTTCCAATTATATCTAGGAACTCATAAATATTGTGTTTATTAAACATTACAAAAAGTAATTAATTGTACATGTGAAAAATAATTACAGATAAATAATCATTAAACCCAATGGACATACTTTATTGACAAGGGATATTAATGAGTACAAAGTAATGCAAAATTTTCTTTTATTAACAATAAAGGTCACACAGATTCCTTGTTAAAATGCAGCTGTGGTACAACACGGAAGCCTTGACAGATTATAAATATAAAGCATGCTCTTCGCGTTAAATAGTATATGGCCAAGCAAGATACAATCATTTCACTTTGCAGATGAATTCCAGAGTTGAATTCAGAAGCAGCTAATTGCCATGGGGACCTTGCTTTGGCAACTCACCCAATGGTGCCCACAGTGGAAGGAGCGGATTCACATCCAGAGCTTAAAAGCATCTGGCTTGCCGTTCTGAATGCTACTGTTGCAAGACTGACCATCTGCCTCTGAGAATGACAGCATTTCTGGAAACTTGGTCCTGAGCATCTTCATGATAGCCTTTGACAAGTAGAGCTTTTATTAAATAAGATATTAGAACAGATCCTATGCAAACCAAATAAAAAATCAAATTGGACAAATGTTACAATGATTTTAATTTTTTATGAATATAATATGGAAATTTACTGATGGTAGAGCATTTGAGCTCTATGGGCCAAGTGCCAAGTACTGTACATTTACATATTTATTTATCAATAACTACATAGTTTTCATTTTCATTTTCAAAATGCAGAAGTTTATACCTAGAAAACTACAAACCTTCTAAAGCTTTCTTTAAGTCAAAGCAAACATTAGAGTCACAGTGGAACAAATTTACTACACTCTTCTCACTCTATACTGCTTTTTTCATTTTTTCTTGGAAATTATTTTTTTTGAAATTTCTTAGCATAGGGTGATTGTTTAGTAAGTGATAGATTCATGCAATATATTTCTAAACCAGTACATTATGCAGTAAGAAAAGACTACTTAGAACGAGGTTTTATTGAGATTAAGATTGCTTTTCTAATTAGCTTCTTCAGAAAACAACCTTCTCTATGTCAAAATTTTACATTTTATCTAAAATAATGTGTTATATGTAGGACCAGGAAGGAATTATGAATGGAGAAACTTCTGTGTGAAACATAGAACTTATCATAGTGATGTGAAAGTACCTTGAACAAAACAAAAACTTTGCACCATACAAAGTCTGAAACATGGGGCCCGGCAGGATGGCTCAGTGGTCCAAAGCGCCTGCTTAGGAAAACTTGGGCAGCTTCAGGGACCACGGTTCGATCTTTGGCACCACATGCTGTGCCAGCCCTGCCCTCAGGGCAGGCTGAGCCGGCCATAAAAATAAATAAACAAACAAACGAAACAAGAAAAATAAAATAAATAAAAAGAAAAAATAAAATAAATAAAAATTTAAAAAACAAACAAACAAACAAACAAAAAAAACAAAGTCTGACACATCTCAATGACAGGCATTTGGTTAGTTCAGTGTTTGCCAAAACTTACAATTTATAGGCCTGCTTTTTGTAACCGCAATATCTTGCTTTTGTGAGGACTGACAAAACAAAGTCACTAAGTAAAATGTGATAGACATGTTTAATCATTTTTCTACACTATTACGACTATATGCACTTGAAAAAAAAAATTCTTGACCTAATCTCTAAACACTCAAGTGCTGATGATCTCGATGTCATTTATAAAATATGTGTTAATTTTAAATGATCATTTAATTTAAAGTCTCTAAGAAGAAATGCATGGATACATTTAAAATTAAATTGCAACTTTTAAACGAGCTCTCTGTGGATAGTTTTTTTCTATTCTATAAAAGGCAGGCACATTCCAGCTGTAAGCATTTGGAGCTGGAATGCACATCATGACCGATAGTTGCCCTGCTGTCCTTTCCCTTGGGGAACAATACCAACCTGGTTGCACACTAACAGTAAAAGATGGGTAGGATGATTTATAGCCAGCCTGTGGCTGTTTATACTAACATACAAATAATCAAATCGCAATGGAGGGGAAAATGAAGTGAAAGTTGCTGATTTATGCTTTTTAGGACCAGCATAAAATCCCAGGAGCACAATTAATATTAAGATGTGGAGTTTGTTATCCAAATTTGCAGTATACTAATGAATTATAGAAAAATGAAACCAATAAGACAACCTAAATAGAGAAGATGTAGCACACAGAGATGGTTTGAAAGAGTTTGAAACTTGTGATTTAAATTATTTTGTATAAATGAAATATAACTCTTACCTATATCTGAAGACTCTAGGTCCCTCACTTTTACCAAGCAAAGAAACAATTTATTGGGTGGATATTAAGGGAGGAAACTTAGTGTAGGTGCATAACGTACTGCAAAAGTTATAGTATAGTGACAAGCACCGAGTCTTAAGAATCTAAATTTTACCAGTGTAGAAAGGATTCTCGGATTGAAAATGAACATATTACGGATAAATTCTGACTCAGCCACTTGCTGGTTATGCATATTAGATAAGTGGCCTAGCCTTTCTTTATTCCTAGATTCTTATATGTAGGATGCAATAGGTAAACTCCTGCGTGAGTCAGGGTGGGTCATGGAGGTGTGACTGCAGGTCTGCCCTTCCCTGGATCTGGTTCCTGGCTGTGGTGGACGGAGGAGCGGCTCTCCTCTTCTCCGCTATGCTCTTCGCCCATTTCTGTGTTGAAGGAGGCAGCCATAGACTGGACCTGTGAAACTGGGAACCAAATAAAGCCTTGTTCCTTTCAGTTGCATGCAATGGATATTTGGTTCAAAGATGAAAGGCAGACCAACATACTGGAAATAATTCTCTTGAGACTTCTTTATACTGTTATATGTTTACTTTTAAAAACATTATTGGACCATCAAGTGTATAAAGTAGACCTTTACCTACACTGATTATTCATTATAAAGTGACCAGTATTTTTCTGTTGTTTGTTCTTATGCATGAAAACTTGTGATGTGACTCCACATATTCCAGAAAATTCCGACACAGAATCATTTTCTTTAATAAACCTGCAAAGCATTATTTTGATGTTTTAACTCTTATGTTACTGGGTACAGTGTATATCATAGTTTTTTGTGACAATGGGTCATCTTTCCTGCTATAATGTTCCATTTTTTTAAAAGATGTTGTGGTGCCAGGGATCAAATCCCCATCCCTCTGCTTGCCTTAAGGGTGGGTGTGATAGCTCAGGGGACCAAGTGCTGAATGAGCTTGCACTTGTCACGATACTATAATTTTTGCAGTACACGTATGCACCTGTACTAAGTTTCCTTCCTTTATATCCATCCAATAAATTGTTTCTTTGCTTGATAAGAGTGAGGGACCTCACCCTTAAAGTTGCATTTTTTTCAGATGTCTTTCAAACTTTCTTTCCCAAGACACTCCATGCTGAAACAAACCTGAGAGTTACTCCTTAGCACACTTTGGTACAGAAGCATCATGGAAAGGCATTTTGTTCATTTTTAATCCAATTCAAAGAGAATTAAGGTGCTCTATACCCTTCTTTGCCCCGCTGTGTCAGTGTAGATGTAGACCACATTTGAGCCTTAAAGTCATCTTCTCTGTCTTACAATCTATGACTCCACTTGGACTTTGCTGCCAAAGCTCTTTAGCGAAGTCTACATGCTTTTCAGGAGAAAAAGCAGTTGTTAATCTTAAAAGAGACTTTTTTCAGTGCCTTAATTTTATTTTTCTTTTTTGGAATGCAAAAATCTTGGCAAAGGTTAATTAATCTACTAGTTCCAGAAAATTAATTAAAATCTTAAGGAAAGGATCATAATTATAATTTCTCCAGATAGATGTCAGAAGAAGATTGTAGTATTTTTTCATATATTGAAATTTGCATTAAAGCAATGCTTCTGTTTAACAACAGTTGTCAATAATGAAATAAGAAATAAATTGAACCAGTTTAATCTACCCATATAAAAATCAAATTAAAGCCTTATCTCATTTCTTTCTCTGAAGTTTAATAGACTTAAAAAGTAGACTTTATGAAATGTCTAAATGATATTAGAATGGGTAATTAAAGTAAATCTAACAAAATTGTTTTAAAAAATACTACTTTTCTAAGGCCTTTGTATTTTGGAAAACAATAGAAAATCTCTTCTTGTAGCCACCATTTCATTTTGAATTTCATAAATTGAACTTCACAAGCACACAAAGCGAAGTCCTATAAAATGGAAATCAAGGAAAATGGGACAAACCATCTGCATGTCTGAGATCTCTTTTTTGTAGTCTTCCTAGTCTGCCTACAGAAATAGATGGGAGCAAATTCTAGTGGTTTAGTTCTTGCTCCTTATTCTTAAAATACTGGGTTCAGTCCTCAACACCTCCAAAAGAGAAATGAGGAATGAAGGAGAAAAGGAAGACTGTTGTATCTAATTAAGATAATTCTGATAACAAAACAGAAATTGATGGCCAAAATGTATTGTTGTTACTCATAGAGTCATACAATTGATAAATTACAAACAGAATTAAACCCTTCTTTTAAAAATTATTTTAAAAGAGAAAAAATGATAAACAATTTCAAAATGAGATGATAGAAAATTAGCAATGGTTTTTATATTGCATGGTTTTATCTTGAAAGTCATTGCTAAAACTGTAAGATACAGGCATGTAAAACTGATCAAGCAATATAAGCTGTGTTTCTAGCAACTGATATAAGTGGAGAAGTCTGAAAGCTTAAGTAAGCAACTCAGCAGCTCTGCACCCCGGGTTGTGGAGAACATCTCCTTACCAACCCTAGCATGTTTTCATTGTGCTGAACTGGGAAGTTTAGAAGTTTAATTGATTGGCTCAGCCCAAGTCCGGGGTCCTCACTTTGTAAACATTGCCATGCTGTGCAAGAGGAGGGCATGGAGGTTGTGCAGGCGTGCCTTGCCCTCTTGCTCTTGTTGCCTCTGCTGTATTCTGCCACCTTGAACTATTGCCGCTGTGCCATGCCACCCTGCTTGGGAGCCAGCTGATTATGGAGTGGAACCTCCACAAAATATGGAGTAAATAAAACTTTCCCTCTTAAAAAGAAAGGAACTAATAGAAACTGGAACACAGTTCCCTCCGCTATCTTGTTATTTTCACTTGTAACACAGACTAGTAATATAGAGGTAAAGATGACAATATTTTAAAAATGTTTTTGGAAAGTAAAAGTTATTAGGTTATTTACTTATTTATTGAAGTTGTTTAATGGATATTCTTAAAATTCTTAGATTCATTTGTACTTGTCAATATTGTCAAAACTGAGGTCCCAACTTATTGGAGAATTCCAGGTAAGCTTTTCTTTTCCTTCATTCTGTGACTTGTCACCACATATCACATCAGTAATCTACACATATATAAAGTAGAAAGATAATATGCCAATGTAAAGAGGACATTGACATCACTATTGTTTCTCTGTCTTTGTCATATCATTAAAATTTTGTCACATGATTTTAAATATATCTATAAATTTGATCATACCAATGTTATTTCTTCCTACAGTTTATCTGTGTTATTGCTTTAGATTTGTCATGCAGACAAAAAGAAAAGCACAGGTCATGTGAAAATGAGAGGGCAATAAGTCATTCCAGAGACTTTAAACCATGGGGGGGGGATAAAGAGATAATCATTAATATCTTCATAGGGGAAATAATGCAGCACAGGCCAAACCAATTATCAAGTAAATTAATTGCCCATTTTGGAGAAGCTCTCTGGGGAGCATCCGTACAAACACAGGAATTAGTCTCACTTGTTTGCAAGCAAATATTGGCCAGGCAGCTTATTCCTGGCTATGGAACTGAGGCCAAAGACTCACTTCCAAACCCTGAAAAACATTTTAAGCTCCCTTTTCCTTCATGTAGGTGAGAAATAAGAAATCCCTTGTGAAAGACGTCATCCCTGAACCAGAAGAAGAGAATCATTTTTTTTCTCCCAGAATTGTATCCTGGAAAATTCTGCACATATAGAACTTGTTACACTAGCGGACCACCGAGATAGCTCAGCAGACTAAAGCACCTGCTTAGTCAAGCTTAAGCAAGTGCAGGGACCGTGGTTTGATCCCCAGTACCACGTGCTGCACCAGCCCCTTCACCAGGGGTGGGCTGAGCTAGCCACAAGAAAGAAAGAAAGAAAGAAAGAAAGAAAGAAAGAAAGAAAGGAAGGAAGGAAGGAAGGAAGGATAGAACTTGCTAAAATAAAATAGTTCTCATCTTCCTTCAGCCTCCCATAATTTAGTTAATTGCCCAAAGTTGCTTCTCTTTCTTCAACCTTTTATTAGGTTTACATTTTATTAGCACTTACATTTCTCCATTGCTTTGGATATGCTTGTCAAGTTTCAATTGTCCTCTCAGCGTGCCTTGGGGGATTGGGCTGGTACTGCAGACCCAGGGATTGAACCCCCAGCCTCGACACCTGCTTGCAGGCACTTTATTCTGCTGAGCTATTTGGCCCGCTCTGCTATGAATTCTTTACTATAATTAATTTAAACATTCCATTCACACTTACTATAGTAACTAATTTAAGTATTTCAATTATTTCCTTACACCAAATTTCAGCTATGAAATATCCTTATAGGAGTGTAATAGTCCCAGAATACAGATTTGGAAAAGTAGCTTTAAATAATGGGTTATGTAAAGGAAGCACTGCAAATGTAAGTGAACAGTTTCAGATTTTTTTTATCTTTATTCCCTTGTTTTAGTTTATGACAGTTGGTTGTGATTTTGTTCACATTAATCTATTAATCTGCATAGGCTTTGACTGGATCGAGGATTCATATCTACTGGGTTCATCAAGTTAATACCACCTTGTGAAACACAGCCTGGCCAGATGGCTGGCCTTTGTTATTTACAAGGCTTCCCCTGTGTCATACTCTTCACGCTGTGACATTCATGACATTATTCAACCTTTTGCCATATGTTCTACAATAAGGTATGAAATTGATAGTTCCTTAAGTGGTCCTTGTGTTGGATACTTCTTCACATGTGAAGAGAGCTACAAATGCCGTTATAATCAGCTTTAGACAACTGATGTTCAGTAAAACTGGTTAAGTGAGAGAAGTAATTTGGTTTTCTAAATTCTTGATTTCTGGCTGATCAGGTTATTGAGGAAGCTGGGAGTGGCAGGCTTAATACTTGTGTTATAAAAAGTTATGGTTCAAAATTCTATCATATAATTAACTCATCTTTAAAGCTGTTTTATCTTTGGACATCGTTATCTATTATCATAGAGCTGCTCTGTTTTGGAGATGTTTGAGAAAAAACTAAAATAGTCACTGAGAATGGAATTAATTCTTCCTCAAAAGCTGCTGAATTATGGGATAACATATCCTCAATGATGATCGCAATCTCCTACATGAAATTGCTCAGACTGGGAAGATAATCAAATATCAGTATGTAAACTCTAATTTGTTCACACCAAGAATAATATCATGCAGTGCCTTTAAAATTGTTTACTGGATGTTGAGTTCAGATAGAGTAAATATAATGTCTCTATTGATCTTTATGACAAAATTTGTGTTATTTTATTATTTTATTTAATAAAAGAGAGGCTTTTAAATAATTTACCTTGTTAAATTATTTTGTATTCACTTTTCGTAGGCAGCATATTATTAACTTGCTCCATTACGTAGTAGCAAGCATTGAAATTACAATTCAAGATTACATCCACTGGTTCCTCTTGCACCTTCTAACCTCCCTTCATGAATGGGGCGCAGGGAAGGTACAGAAGTTTCTCTTCTGCAGCTGAAGGCACTGGGGCAGAGATGCAGCCAGCTCCATCCTCTGCTTTGCAGCCTTGTAGGACCTTGCTTTCCTTTTCACTGTTTGATCTTAAACCTTACAAATCTTTCAGTTTTCTGTTCCTAAGCCCCTTTCAGTCTCTCTGTCCTTGTCAATTCTATTTTTTTCCTGTACTTCTTTTGTGTGTGTGTGTGTGTGTGTGTGTGTGTGTGTGTGTGTGTGTGTGTGTGTGAGTGTTTGTGTGTTACCAGAAATTGAACTTGGGACCTTGTGTTTGCCCACCAGGTATTTATGCTGCTCAGCTATCTCCCCTGCCCTCCCATATTTATTTCTTATTCCTTTTTCATTTCAGGTTTAATGCTATTTCTTAGGCCAAGTCTGCCCTATGTATTCAAGTTTATAGTGACCTATCATTTTATTCTTGGTTTTAACAGTTGAATGAATAAAGTATTAGTTGAAAAAAAATGCATGCAATAGAGTAGACTATTGAGAAAATAATATGTTATTAAGAGTTAGGAAAAGTTATACTCCATGGATAGAGGAAGGCTTGACTAGTGGTAGAACAAGAATTTCAAGAGCTGGTCAACACCAAATCTGGGCTATCCAGGAGTGTGTTTGTAGCTGATAAAATTACTAAAACTCTATTCCCTCCAAAATATCATTTTAAAGTGTTGAGTATTGTGATAGTTCATCGTAATGTCAACTTGAGTGTTTGAGAAATGCCCAGTGGATCAGCACAGCACATTACTGGGTCTGTCTGGACAGCTTACACACAGTCTGTAGGTAGGCTGCAGACCGAGACAGGAAGAGCCCCCTTCCAGATACGATTGGCACTAGACCAAAGCTTATAGGTGGGATGGACTAGAAAAGAAAAAAGGAAGGCAGTCTTGCCTTTTGCTTCTTCAGATAGGATGCTTTGGTCTTTCCTATTTCTATTGGGCATTCATTTCCAGTTGTTTCAGGTTCCAGAGCAGACACCTCAGCCTTCCAGGGCAGACCCTTTCTTTCTAATGCAGATTCCTAGCAGACACTGCAGCAAGCTGCAGGTTTTGACCTTTGGATGAATCTTCTGGCTCCAGGATACACAGGCAGCCATTTTGCCTTCTTCCGCCCTGACCTGCAGGCTGCCACAGAAAGACTACTTTGTCAATCTCTTTCTGCATCATAAATTTTATATTGTATCTGATATTATGTAATGTCTGCTCCTCCTCTGAATCCTACTTGATCCAAGGATTTTTTTAACAGTCATATTTTTCAGAAAATTGATTTTGAAAATAAAATGAACTGAAATGTCATTATGATATACCATTACACTATGATTTATTGCATCAAGGAAGGATTTACATCTCTGAAATATTTACATACGTGTTTGTACACTGATAATGGTTCTTGATTCAAATACTTTAAAGACCTTATAGGGTCTTCTTACAACAGGCCCTACCTACCTGAAAGAAGGAAATTCGTGAAATTTCATTCACTTTTCGTAAAAAGTATTGTAAGTTTTATGTGGACATTGTGTAAGTTTTTAAAATTAAATTCTAACAGAAGAGCGCCAAAACTGGGCCCATTACTGGGAGATATGTGACATTATAATCCATTTATGTTATATAATATTTATATCAGTTTAGACAACTATTTTCTCATATATTTGTCATTTCTTTAAAGGAAAATTTTAAGACCTTTTTTCCGTTTAAAATATATACTATTTAACTATAATTAGTTTTGGAATATAGTAAGAAAGTATCAAGTAAGGGTGGTATGTGTGACATTTTCCAGAAGTATGAGTCCGTGGGAAACTTCAAAATATAATTTGTTTCAAATTTATCATATATTTAATGGATGAAATCATGTCTACTCTACATATTAGATAATTTATACATGTGTCTGGAAGATAGAGAATTAGGACAGCTATGATTTTTATTCTATTTCCTTTAAAATTGGTTCTAACTTCAAATGTGCAATCTATTGGCATTTTCTCCACTATTTTTTTCTACTTTTTTATTCCTTTTCTTATATATACCTCTAACATGTTATTTATATATTTCAAAAAAGGATGGAAGATCTATTATTAACATTGTTCTGGGTTTGTATCTCATAGATTTTTTTTTTTTTTTTTTTGTATATTTTAGGGAAGGGTTTACAGGGCATTTCAGGGTCTCACTACTAGATCAGACCCATAGCAATCTACCTGTCTACAGCTTCTCAAGATCTGGGATTACAGGCACGCATCACCATGCTTAGTCTCAATTGGCACCTCGGTGCACCCTGAGGGCAGGACCAGCATGACAGGCCCAACAATGTTAGGGGTTTGATGGGTGACTTTGTGTTGTATTAGACCAAAAGTAACAGTGACATTATTTAAGAAATCCTTTAGAAAAAGAACTGCCTTTTAAACTGTGGGTTATATTCACAGTATTACATAGTAAGGCCAATATGTTTTCAAGGGAAATAGAGTGCCAATTGCATAAACTATATAGTATGATATTCTGGGTTAGCCATCAAATTCTCATGGCTTTTCTTTTACCTTAGGAAAATGTTGATTTTTTTAAATGAGTTTCTAATTTTATAGCACAGAGCCATTTTATTCATGAAAGTGAATCCCATGAAAGGGTCTTGTATTTGTATAGCTTCAGCTATTCACGCTCTATTTTCTGGATAAGGCTCATTGGCCAGCCGTGACACAGGATCAAAGACCCTAAGGAGGATTTTAGATTGGACTGCTGCAGTTAGAGCAGGCTAGCCTTTTTCTTCTTTTTCTTTCTGGAACCAGGTTATTTTTTATTTTTATTTTTTTATTTTATTTTATTTTTTTGTCTTTTTGAGACAGGGTCTTGCTATGCAGTTCAGGCTGGTCTTGAGCTCACTTTTGTAGCCCAGGCTGGTCTTGAACTCACATCGATTACACATCGATTACAGGCATGCGCCACCACGCCCGGCTTGGAAGCAGGTTATTAATAGGTGAGATCTGGTGCTACTTATCATGTCGCTGAGAATGGAGTCTGTACATGACAGAGAGCAGTCAGCGGAATCACAAGCAAGAGTTAAAATCTGAAGTATTCTATTCCTTTGGAGTTAATGTATGAGAAATGAAGTTTCTCATGTTTAAACAAGCAAGGTTTATTTTTAACTCCACATCCAGTAAAACAATCTGATTATAAAGACTAGAGTTTTGAAAATTTTAGAATGATGAGAAAACCAAGGCCTGGATTAGCCAGTAAAGCCTGCCTAATCCCAGAGGAGACCACTGGGTGCAGAAGTAGAATTAACAGAACCTCAGATCACCTCATTCTTGTTATGGTTCCTGGATCCTTTTCCTCTTAGCAAGTGCCTTGAAGTGAAGTCCACAACAGCAGAGCATAAACATCGAATTCCAGAGTTATTCTGTTGCTCTGCCGGTCTAAGAAACCCGGACACCCTCGGGCCCTTAAAGGGAATAACGTGACTTGCTGTCTGCGGCCTCACAGTTTTAGCTACATGCTCATCACACCAGAATTTATATTTTAAGTAGAAATATTTCAGTTGGCCTCCCTGCCACTACCCTCAGCCACGTTGTTTACAGGGTTGGTGTTAGAAGAGTGAGCACTGCAGCCAGTAATACCGAGTAAGGTACCACTGTGGAGGGCAGAGGCGTTGGGGGGTGTGAGTGTACTTACAGCTTTAATTATTTATTTATTCCTAGAAAGATATACTGATAATGCTGTTGAACTTTTTATTTATTTATTTTTTCTTTTTTTCAGAATCAGGGGTCGAACTCAGGACTCTGCTTTTTCCAGGCAGGCACTTGTGTTCCTGAGCTATCTCCCCGGCCTGTTCAACTCTTTTAAAATACACTGGAGGCTGGGGAGATAGCTTCAAGGCACATGTGCCTGCCTGGCAAGTGCAAGGTCTTCAGTTTGAACCCCGATCTCGCAAAAAGAAAAAGCAAAAAACAAAAACCCCTCAAATTTGAAATAGATCTTTAGTTAGATTATTTTATTTTTAATTCAAAAAAGTACTCATTTCCTTGAAAGAAACGTTTTACTTACAAAGAAATTCTCTTTGGGTGGGCCTGATAGCAAGGCAGACTATAGTACCTGCTTAGGCAGAGCAGAGCGCAGTAGCTGGGCTCTGTTCCCATGTCCTGCCCTAGGCCTCCCTGCACATGCTGTGCCCTCAGGGCGCCGTGAGACGAGACTGGGCATGGTGGCCTATCTGTAATCCCAGCACTTGGGAGGCTGAAAATAAGAGAATCGCTAGCTGTCTGATCTACCCAGTGAGACCTTGTAGACCCTTTAGACCCTGTAGACCTTGTCTGAAATACAGAAAGGAAAAAGAAAGAAAGAAAGAAAGAAAGAAAGAAAGAAAGAAAGAAAGAAAGAAAGAAAGAAAGAAAG
>PVJA010027795.1:17403-28333 GCA_004027025.1 Myocastor coypus | reverse complement strand
TTTTAGTATTGATGGGATCATGGGTCTGAGTGCTTCTGGGATTATGGGTGTAGCCTAAGGGGGGGGGCGCTAAGGCGGAGAGCCTGAATGTAATATAAAGAGAGACAGAGAGACAGACTCCAGCCGTTGCTGCTGCTCTGCTGCCCTGACTGATTGGCTGCCTCTGCCACCATTTTGCTGCTGTTCTGCTGCCATGTACTGGATGCTCTCTGCCCTGCTCCACTCAGCCTTGGGCCAGCCGATGGACTGAAACCTCCATGAACTGTGAGCTAAGTAAACCTTTCCGTTCTTCATTTTGAGTGTTGAGTATTTGTCCCAGCAACGAGTAAAAAGTAACTAAGACACCTTCCCTACTTCAGTCTTGTTAAAGTTTCATAAATATGAACCACATGTCATAGAAGTCACTTAATCAGGGAGAACGTTGCAACATGTAGATTGTCAAAAGCCCCTGAGAAAATTTACCACTTGACAATTACATCCAATGACCCAAAGAGAGGCACTTGGACTAGAGTAGCTATCATTTTATTTTTATTTTTATGTATTTAGTATAAAGCGTACAGGGTCCCACTAAGTAGATCACACTTCTAGTGATTCTGTTTTCAGCCTCGCAAGTGCTAGGATTATAGGCTCGCACCACCACACCCGGTCTCAATCACCATCTCAGCACACCCTGGGGTAGGGCCGGCATGGCATGGCAGGGTGGGAATTGAACCCTTGCAACTGCACTCTGCCTAAACTAGAGCTTTAGTCCACCAAGGTATCTGGCCTGCCCTTGGAGTAGACATCTTTCAAAGTGTGAAAGCCTCATTTATGTAAGTGCTATGCTGTGCTCCTGATTTTAATGTCGTTCTAGTACCTCTTTTCTGCTCCTGCCACATTTTTATTGGCACAGAGTTGCCCTGAGCATATATTTTTATAATGTGCACTAAGGCAGCTGGTTTTGTTTTACTACTGGGTATATGCCTGCAATTTTTTTTTGTATCAGGAATGGAACTCAGAACCTTGCATTTGTTGGGCAGGCACAGTTGTGCCATGGAGCTATATATCCCCAGTCAATTGTTGTTGTTACTTTGTTTTTCTTGTGTGAAATTCTTTGCTTATCATAAACAAGAGCCTAAAATACATCTCTGGATCCATTCCATGGTATTCATTTGGTGAGACCAGCCAGGAGACATCAACAGATATCAATCACAAGGCACAACCCCCAAAAGAAGGTAACTCCCCATTTAAGGAGGCTTTCTCTCTTCTCCTTTTCATAAATGACCAAGGGAACTTTGAGCACATGGAACAAATCTCATATGATGGCTGTTTGGAGATGATCAGCCTGTGGATTAGCTCATGATGGCCAAGTGGAGTGTATCTTACTAATGACCTTCGCAGAGTTCAGATTTTCTCTCAGTAGTCCCTGTAATTCCCCACACAGATAAAGAGATATAATTGAGCTCAAGGCAGGCAGTCTGTGTGTGTCATATTTCTCCTGAACATTTGTCAGTGTTGGCTCAGGACATAGCTTTGAAGAGTCCCCTACGCTGGTTCTTAATTCTTCTCAAGGGACCAGTAATCATGGACCAAGTGCACCTTAAGTTATTGCTTCTTGCAGGGAGGCTGCTATCTTTCTCTCCTTGAGAATAGAGAGGCAGTAACCAGGGACTGGACTCATATAATACAATAGATATCACTGAAGAGCTTGAAATTTGAGCTGGGGAGATAGCTCAGTAGAATAAGTGCTTGCCTGGTAAGAGCAAGGGTCTGCGTTCAATCCCTGGTTCTGAAAAAGAAAAGAGCTCAAAGGTTTGAATTGCACCATTTTGATCTTACATTCTGGGCCATGGGAAAGTACTGGAGTGTTTTACAGAGAGCCATACTGGGCATCTGCTAAAGAGTATTGTGACTTCTGTGCATCAAATACATGAGATAGAGATATAAATGAAAATAATCAGACAAGAAAGGAGGCTACTATGATTTTGCAAAGGGACGACAAATTTGGTTTAGCAAATAATACTGAAGTGTAAAATCCTTAGAATTTAGCCTTTAACCTCATATGATGATATGAAGGAGAGAGGTGGTGCAACCATTATGGAAAGCAGTGTGTAGGATCCTTAAAAAACTAGAGCTGACAATCCCATTCAACTATCTATCCCCCTACTGGGAATTTTCCCAGAAGAACTGAAGATATCACACCATAGAGATATCTGTGCACCTATGTTTATTGCAGCCCAATTTCTAATAACTAAATCTTGGAAATAACCAAAACACCCATCTTTTGAAGAATGATTGAAAAAGATGTAGTATTTTCATAAAATGGAATATTATTCAGCTATAAAGAATGAACTGGGGGCCTGGCGGGATGGCTCAGTGGTTTAAAGAGCCTGCTTGGGAAAGCTTGGGCGGCTTCAGGGACCGCGGTTCAATCCCCGGCACCACATGCTGCGCCAGCCCTGCCCTTGGGGCAGGCTGAGCCAGCCATAAGAATGAGTGAATAAACAAATAAAGGTTCTGAAACAAGAAAATAAATAAATTTTAGAAAAAAAAAAAAAAAAAAGAATGAAACTGGAAGACTTCATATATAAATGTATGTACATTGAACATATACTCATAAGTGAAATAAGCCAGACCTACATGTATAAATATTGTATAGTCTCCCTAGTGTAAGAACTCTAAAGAAGAAATAAAAAGGGAAGTGCATAACACAGCTGAATGGCAATCAAAGATTTAAGGATTAAACAATGAAGTGACTGGAAGCAGAAAACAGAGGAGGCATAGCAGGAACAAATCCATGCACTTATGTACACAGGATGAATCAGATATTGTTCCTAAGAACCTTTAAAAGATTTTTCGTGTTTGGGATACATGTCATTCTGGTCTTTTAGAGGCGTAACCAAAAAAAAAAAAAAAAAGGGGGGGGGGTGGTTGATTGCAAGTAGGTTTAAATCAATAGCCTCCAACATTGCCAGTTTCACCGGTAACCCAATGCAAATAAAGAACACTGGACTGTGCATACAGCTACTTCCTCTCAGCTCAAAGAGAATAATTTTTTTCTCTTTTTTTCTCTTCTTCTTTTTCTCTTTTTTTCTTTTCTCTTTCCTTACCAATATTGATCAGAAAATTCTTCATGTCTGCACCCAATGCTCTGTATGACTGTTATGAAGACAACAATATGCATTGTGTCAATTATTGCGAATGTACTACTAACGTGTTTTGAAACTATCTTATTGTTACTTCTTATTAAAAATGATAAAATAGGGGCCCGGTGGGATGGCTCAGTGGTCTAAAGCGCCTGCTTAGGAAAGCTTAGGCGGCTGCAGGGGTCACGGTTCAATCCCCGCCACCACATGCTGCGCCAGCCCTGCCCTCAGGGTAGGCTGAGCTGGCTGAAAATATAAACAAACAAAAGTTCTGAAACAAGAAAAATAAATAAATAAAGAAAAATTTTTTTCAAATGATAAAATAAATAAATAAAAAGATCCTGGGCCCCGGCGGGATGGCTCAGTGGTCTAAAGCGCCTGCTTGGGAAAGCTTGAGCAGCTTCAGGGACCACGGTTCAATCCCTGGCACCACATGCTGTGCCAGCCCTGCCCTCGGGGTGGGCTGAACCGGCCATAAAAATAAGTGAATAAACAAAGGTTCTGAAACAAGAAAAATAAATAAATGAAAATTAAAAAAAAAAAAAAAAAAAAAAAAGATCCTGTTCCTTACCTCAGGTGTATCAACTGACATAAGAAAGTAAAATTAGCAGCTTCTTGAGGACTGTTAGTTCTAAAGTTTCATAATTTGTAATGCCAGTTTTAAATATTGATAGCTTTGTTATTTGTGGTTAACATCATAGTGAACTCACTTTATGAGGTGTTAAATTTCATTATTAAACAGTTTAGAGACTTCAATATGGAGCAAATATATATATATATATATATATATATATATATATGTTATCTATAACACTATATATGTATGTGTATATATAAATACTATATATATACATATATATATATGTGTATATATATAGTAGTACAGGGTATACAACATCTCACTACACAGATCAGACTTCTAATGACTCTCATGTTTTCAGTCTCCCAACTGCTGGAATTACAGGTATGTGTCACCTCGCCCAGGTGACCTAGTCTCACTTGCTACCTCAGCGTGCCCAGGGGACTGGCCCAGCATGGTATGCCTGGAATTGAACCTGGTCCCTTTGTTTGCCTAAGCAGGTGCTTTAATTTGGTGAGCTATCTGTCCAACCGTAGAGCAACTATAAAATAAACATGCATAAAAATATTATTTGGTTTGTTCACTTGTGAGTAACCAGAAGACATTATAATTGATCCAGTAAATATTTATGCGGTGTATCCAACTATCTCATGCTGCTTGCTACGTCTATGATCTATTACCTTTGTCTGATTCCTCGTCTTTCTTTCCTGCTTCTGTCATTTCTAAAAAACAAAGAAACAATAAAAAATGAGAAATGTTGGGGTAAAATTACTAGCATAGATACTAAATTGGTTAATGATACCATGGTGATTAACTTGGAGGTTATTCAGTCCATCAGACAAAATTCATCAACATCCCTAGTAGAAAGAAATCTCTAAACTAGCCTTCACTGCTGACTGGTTCTGAGGTCCCCTACAAACACAAATATCCAGTCCATTTCTGCACTGGAAGCACACTGACTAATCTCTGCCAATTTCAAGTTTTATGTAATTTTTCTATGAGGTATGCTATAATTTCCCATAAATGAAATAAAGGACATTGCTTATTTCAGCATAACGCAGATTTATAATAGTTTTATTTTGATTCTGATTTCTGTCATATTCAGATTTCAGAGAGGGAGGAACAGAAAAGTCTTGAGTATCAGAACATTATCAGCTAGAGAGTGAGCGTTACATAGAATAAAGTTAGATTATTTCTTTGGATTTCAAGTGTGAGTTTTCCATTTCTGGTGCTCACTAAAAGCTTATTTTAAATCTCAAAATCTAACTTTATGTACACAAACTCAAATTTATGATAGGGAAAATAAATATTCTGCTTTCTAAAGTTGAGAGCAAAATGAATGATGTTCTACTGTAGCCAAAAACAGAATTTAAGAACACTTTCCTACTTGTCCCATATGACCTTGGTTTGCCTAGTTGGCAGCTTCATAATACGAATGTGTCCTGCTGTCAACTGGAGAGCTTGCCAGAAGTTTTCAAAGAACAGATTACAGGAATGGAATGTACAGAACCAGCTGTACTGCACACACAAACTTCATATTCTTTTCATGTAATTACCCTAAGAACTGACTTTCTCATATGACTACTTATGAAGCACAAATAATTAAAAGTGCTAATGCTCCATAGTTGTGCTAAATACATTTCCTCAGATCATGCCTTTGTGGACAGTAACATGCATTAATGTCCATCTCACTGCCAGAGGGAAAGCAAAACCATAAGAAGCAGACGTCTGCCTATAGTGTCCTACTGAATGATTAGGATCCACAAAAGGATTGTTCTGGGAAGGTGAAGGAATCAAGCCATGGAGTTTTAGTGCTGGCCTGAACTTTTGATTCATGAAAAGGTATTTTGAATGTCAGAAATTGAAAATTCCTAAGATGAATAATCTTATGGAGAAATTCTAAGACTTTCTGGCTCTTTAATAGGAATTGCTCATGATTAATGGGGCATCCTGTTGTGGACTTGGAGGAGGTAATTCTCAAGACACTGTCGAGTGGTAGGGTGGGATGAAGTCCATACTACACCATAGTATCAGACTTGGAAAACAGAAATCGAATCCCTGTAATTAGAGATTCTTCCTGAATATGAAGGAATTTTGTTTTTTCTCACCTTCTTTTTTCTTTGTCCACAATTTAGATCAGTGGATGAAAGGTAACTACTTGTAAGAGAAAACCTGTTTATGCCGCAGTCTTCAATCACATACTCACAAAGTAAGCTTTAATGTCTACTCCATAAAGCTCAGCAAAGTGAAAACATAGATTTCATTGCAGCAAACTCATTAGCCTACTTTTTAAAACCTTTGGATAAAAGTGAAATGCTGAAAGGGTCTATCTGATCCACTGATTTGTTACATCTCAGCATTTTACTAAGCTATTTTAAAGCTTCTAATACACAAATTAAGGCTAAAGTTCACTCATAGAACTGTCAAAGGCAACGGACAAGCACTGGCCAGAAGATGAATATGGTAGAAACGTTCACAAATACTACTTTTGCTGCTATGATGTACATGACTGACAAGAGTCAAGCAATCATAATAAAGGGCAGACGACAAGACAGTAAGCATAACCAAACTTATTTAAGTTCTATATATTCTCTCTAAAGAGAATGCATAGAAATGCAAAATTAGGTATTTCATGCTATATCTGAAGGGGTAGATTGCTGTGGAGAAAAGTGTTTGAACAAGGAATAGGGCCTGATGATGATAGGGACAGGTGACATCAGCGAGGCCTGTGTGTTCCGATTCTCCTCTGTGGCTTCAGAGATAAGGCAGGGATCCTCTGTAGTGCCAGTCTGAGACTTCTTAGGCAGACAGCTAGGTTTTATGGTTCACTCTACAAGAGAAAGCAGGAATGAAATTTCTTCTAGTTTCTTTTTTTGCAGGACCAGGGATTGAACTCAGGCTCTTGTGCTTGCCAGGCAGCCAGGCAGCCAGGCAAGTGCCTATCCTACTGAGCTATCTCCCCAGCCCCTCTTCTAGTTTCTATATCCTGCTTCTGTAGTTTCTTCAAATACCAAGGTGATGTATTTTTCAGCTCCATTCACTCACTTCAACATAGGTAAGTGAATGTAGGATGAAAACAGAAAACTGAGATAAATCCAGGCTCATAGCAAAAATATTTTAGAGATAGACTGAAGACTTTCATTTTCTATCTGCTAAGATTCTTTTAGTGACCGCAGGAAAATCTTCTGTTATGTTGAATTTTTGATAAATATCGATTTACTACTTTCACGGATAACTTGGATGAAAACAGGGTGGCATGGTGGCCTTCAGTGTACTTTGGAAAAGGATGCTTCCAGAAGAGGAGGGTGGATACAGTGATGGGCTGGAGTGATTTATATGGGGTCCTCACATGCCCAAAGTCAGTGACCTCTCTGTCATGTATGCCATAGCAGCAAAAGAAACTTCCAGAAATAAGAGCTACCACTATTCTGCCAAGATGACTTCACCTTATTCTGGCACAATTACATTTTTGGTGAGCTCAAGATCTCTGCTTCAGGGGCCTGGTGGGATGGCTCAGTGGTCTAAAGTGCCTGCTTGGGAAAGCTTGGTCAGCTTCAGGGACCTCGGTTCGATTCCCGGCACTACATGCTGAGCCAGCCCTGCCCTCGGGGCGGGCTGAGCCAGCCATAAAAATGAGTGAATAAACAAACAAAGGTTCTGAAACAATAAAATAAATAAATAAATAAAAATTTTAAAAATCTTTTAAAAAAAGAAGCAGGCAAAGGCAGAGAAAAACAAATGAGAGAGGAGAAGAGGGAAAAGAGAAAATAGAGAGAAGCAGAGGGATGGGGATAGAGAGACAGAGAAGAGAAAGGCAAGACAGAAACAGAAACAGAGATGACAGACAGACAGACAGACAGACAGAACCAGAATCTCACACTCCACATTTCCAGTGAGTAAAAATCTTCCACCAGGCTCCACCACTTATGGTTCCACCATCTTACAATAGCGCCAGGTGAGGATTAGACTCGTAAACATGGTCCTTTGGGCTCAATTATCCAAAGTATAGCACCCCCACAGTTGAGGATCAACCCAGCTTTTGCAGATAATCTCAAGTCAATGTACATTACCCTCAAAGTCATCCAACGGCGATAACCACAGCTTCCAGGAGAGCATGGGCTTCCGCACTAGTTCTAAGATGCTACTCTTCTGTCCATCCATCCACACATCTGTCCGCTTCTCCTTCCTTCCAACTATCCATTAGTCACACATTTGTTGGGCATCTCCATATCTAAACACTGTGTTAGTTGTTATGGATTTTTTCATATTGCACAAGATTGCTGAAAAAATGTATTCTTTTTAGTTTCCAAATTTAAGGAAGTCAAATTTTCTTCATTTTTAAATTAAAAAAAAAATACGTTAGTAATACATTCCCAATAATTGATACAATGCATATTATTGTCCTCGTAGTAGTTATTTAGAGCATAGGGTGCAGACATGATAATTTTTCTAACCATTATTGGTACAAAAATTTCTTCTCATTGAACTAAGAGAAAGTAGTTGTATACATAGTCCAATATTTCATAGTCGTAGTGAGTTATTGGCAGAACTAGCAATGTTGGGAGCTGTTGAGTTAATCTTTTTACAGCTCAGCATACTAATCTAGCTTTAGTTTTTATGCCTCATGGTTAAACTTTTCTACTGGGTAATTAAGGACAAGTTAAACAAGACCTGTATAACAGAACGTGTAACTTTTGTATCTGATAAGGTCAACCAAATCCCCTCAGAATTTACCTTGAAACAATGTACACTGCTTTGTAGAACTCTTGTCACTGTCAGTTGTTTGAATGAGTCACGGCCATAACTTGGCCACTTTGCTCTCTGTGAAAGGCTGAGAAAATATTTTCTCTCTAGGCTACTCTCCTTAGGCACACTATACATCATCAATCCCTTTCCTTTGTGGCCCCATAATCTCCTTGAACAGAAGATTTGGGACACCACTGAGTTATAGGATGTTACAGCACAGATTCTCTTAGGTCCTGAGTCCTCACTGATCTTGAAGGGCTAGGACCAAAATATTGACTGTCCTTATAGTCCTTCTTTTTCTCTAATTTTTGATCTGTAAACTTATATTCTCAACCCTGCAGAAGAAAAGCTTAGTGATACCATTTCTCTATAACACAGGTACTCGAGCTTCTGAATATTAAACGTCTTAGACTTAACTTGGAATCAGTATTTTTTGTCAATCATTAATATTCTAATAAATCCCTATAGAATGTGATAAAAGCAGTTACACATATTTATACAAAAATTTAGAAATCCAAGCATAGATAAAATTGTAGCTGGTCAATCCTATGGCAGTTTTCCTTGTCTCTTACTCTCTTTTAATAACCTTTTTTGTTTTCTTGTAAAACACCATTTCCTTGAGATAGAGTTTAGCAATAACTGAAATTACATTAGAAGCAGCACACAGCTAAAAGACCAGAATGACAGGCATTCATGTATTTATTTGCTTTAGCTCAAATACTAAGGTAACTAAACTTCAGTGTTTATTGAAGTGCTTGTGCCAACCTGTATAGCAATCCTGAAGTTTTAGATAAGCTCAAACATATCAGAGAGACCCTTATCACTGTCATTTTTCCACTTTGGTTACTGAGGAGACATTGTTATGGCTTAGAGCTAGAATGACCCAAATGTCTCATTTGTTCACGCAGGGTGGCTCTTTGAAGGTGGTTGGATTATGGGCACACTCTAGCTGACCAACTATCAGGGTGCAGAGCCAGAGTGAGTCATTGGACCATGTCCCAGCAGGGAGTTCTGCTCTCCCTGCTTCCTTCTTTGTCTCTCTGCTTGCCCTAGCAGCCAGGGGATAAGTTGCTGCCCCCTGCCCAGGCCTTTCCACTGTGTCCTCTCAGCATTGCACCTTGCTAAGTGTGAACTGAACTGAGTTAAACTAAATCTCTGGTCCTTTAAATTGGCTTCAGGAAACTGGGTAGTTTGACCCAGCAACAAGGAACATGACTAAGATAGATATATACACGAGTTATACTTAAATAGATTTATTGAGACTGGCCGTTTTAATTCTGATGTGCTGCCCTTGGGCAGGGATGGTTTTGCCATGCTCCAGGGACTTAAACTGGCCTCTACTGGTGGGCCTTGTAGCCATGTCTTCCCAAGGCACTGTTCTTGATAAAAATGCACTCTCCAGGGCTCGGCGGCATGGCTCAGTGGTCTAAAGCGCCTGCTTGGGAAAGCTTGGGCAGCTTCAGGGACTGCGGTTCGATCCCTGGCACCACATGCTGCGCCAGCCCTGCCCTCAGGGCAGGCTGAGCCGGCCATAAAAATGAGTGAATAAACAAAGGTTCTGAAACAAGAAAAATAAATAAATAAATAAATAAAATAAGAAATTATTAAAAAAAAAATGCACTTTCCTTGCAGCCATCAGACTGCTGCTCCTCTTCTAGCCTGAAAGGATCACTTTCTCTCCTCTCCATTCCCCAAATATATGCTTTGCTTAATTAGGACCCTGCAAGGTAGGGGCACATTTCACACTTCTCTTAAAGCTTTAAGTGAACAAGACCACAACAGGAAGCACTGAGCAGGCTGTTTGTGCTTTTTGCCAAAGGCATGAATCACAGTCCCCAACAGAAGAGAAAGAGATGACAGAGTTCCAGAAAATATTATGACTTTTGTGCTGATTAAATCATCCTTTAGGGGCCAATGAGATGGTTTAGCAGTCTAAAGCTTCTGCTTAGGAAAGCCTAGGCAACCACAGGGATCACGATTTGATCCCCGGCACCACATGCTGCGCCAGCCCCACCCCCAGGGAAGATTAAGCTGGCCATAACATAAATTTAAATAAATAAATAAATAATCCTTTAAAAAGTTTCCATGACCAGTAAGATATATATATATATATATATATATATATATATATATATATATATATGTTTTCAGTAAAGTACAAATAAAGCTTTGGTTAGAAGAATAAAAGTAATTAAAAGTGTTAAAAAGACCAAAAGGGGATGGGGCCCGGCAGGATGGCTCAGTGGTCTAAAGCCCCTGCTTGGGAAAGCTTGGGCGGCTTCAGGACTGCAGTTTCATTCCCGGCACCACATGCTGCGCCAGCCCTGCCCTCGGGGTAGGCTGAGCCAGCCATAAAAATGGGTGAATAAACAAACAAAGGTTCTGAAACAAGAAAAAAATAAGTAAATAAAATAAAAAATTCTTAAAAAAAAAAAAAAAAAAAAAAAAAAAAAAAAAAAAAAAAAAAAAAAAAAAAAAA